>JAOEHY010001832.1:0-15000 GCA_025447955.1 Psilopsiagon aurifrons
CCCCCGCCATGCCTGCAGGCCGGCCGGTTGCGAAACTCTATTTTAATTACGAATTTTAAAGACGAAAGACTTACAAGGTATCACTGTTTAAGTGCCTCATCTACAAATTAGATTGCTACACAATTAATCAGAAAGTTAATTAATGAGCAAGTTACTAATTAGGACATTTAAAACCAGTGTTTATAGTGTCTTGGTTAAAAAAAAAAAATCCTATGTAGCTGATTGGTTTATAAACTGGTTTCATAACTCATAGTTAAGGGTACAATACTACAGATGTATTATTATGTACAAACTATAATTATGCCACTATTTTATTAAACTCATCTTACCTGAATCAATTTCATTAGCATTTTTAACATTGAAAATTCCCTATTACAAGCAGGCTAGGGGCAGGACACTACAGGTACAGCCGCGGCTTGCTTTCCGGCGGTACGAGGGACGTGGGTCAGGCGTTTTAAGAAGACCGGAAAAGCGTGTAACAGTGGGCGCGTACACGCCGCGGTCTGGTGGGAGGCGGACGCGCGGGGATGGGATATCCTCCGTGTCGTTATGGGAGCGGAGCCGGGAGGCAGGGTGCTGTGCGGGAGCAGGCTGGGAGACACGGTGCGGAGCTGGGGGTGGAGGCAGGGTGCGGGAGCGGAAGGGGAGGCCGGCACCTCGGGGGACTCAGAGCCCGCTCCGCCCGGATCCGCGGCACCCACGGCTCGGGTGGGTTCAGTTTTCCTTCCAGCATCCTTCTTAACTGACTCTGCTTCTCCATGAGTGGGGAAGGTCACTTGCGGGGCACCCTGAGGCTGACAGGCCCCAAGAAATGAGGGCTCCGGCAGAGATTCCTGTCCTTACCTCCCCCTGTGATGGCCTGGCATGGCCTGGCCGGGAGGGAGGCGAGAGCCCTTCCTCTCAGTGGGCCCCCATGACCCTCAGTACGGCTGGTCAGGGCCGACCCATCCTCTGGCGGCGAACCCCTGCGGCGCAGCTGCACTAGGGGTCAGGGCCTCGGGCAGTGCCCGCATCCTCCCTCCGGCGGCTGCGTGGGGCTGCGGTAATACGCAAAACTACTCTTTGTAATCTCCTTTTCAACAGTGAGGAGTACATATAGGTAATTTTAATGAAGAGGTTCCTGTACCACATTATTAGCAATAAATCTACACCATTCTTTGTTGGTTAAAATCATTATCATCATCATCGGTATCATTACTGAACTCATTATTCTTGTGTTACTATCAGAGTAGATTTATGATAACACCCACCATCACGCCTGAGTTAAAGAAGGTGTAAAGGTTTGATTAATAGCTGCTTTCACGTTTTAATACTAGACATTTTCTCACTTTTTTCTTTTTTTCTTTTTTTCTAATAAATAAGGGGCATGATAATTACAGGAAGTAATTACTGCTTTTGTTATAAAGTGTCTGATTACCTGATTAGGTACAGGGGTGCTTTTCCCCAAGTAAAATATAAATAAATAAATAATATGGTGGACACAATAAGTTCTCCTAACGCCACAGTAAGGCAGACTTTGAGAACAATTAAGATTTTGCTCAATCACAGCGACATTTTAGATTAACAATCTCTAACAGACATACCCACCCTCAAAAAAAAAAAAAACAAAAACAAAAACAAAAAAACAAACAACAAAAAAAACCCCTCTCTTTTTTTATAGCTTTGCGGGAAATAAGAAGACGGTGGGAGCTGAAGAGAAGGACATCAGAAGAAGATGTCATCTTTCCACCCGTGCTCACCCTGTAATTAAAATAACCCCAAACCCAACAGAAAACAAATAACCAAAAGGAAAACCCTGAAAGAGAAAAGAGAACCGCTGTGCGCCTCGGGCTTGGTGTGTCATTTTGCACAGGATGTGTAGGCTGTACTCTCGCACACTGTCAGGGCGTTATTGCACTGCCTCTCGGGCGCTGGCTCCCCTGCCCCGGGGCGACGCGGCGGGACCGGCCCCGGCTCCGGCGGGAGGGAGGGAGAGAGGGAAGGAGCACAGCTCTCCCTCTCCCTGAAAGGTTGCACGGCGCTCTGCCTCGCTTTGTCTTCCCCGTGCCCTTTCCTGGCAAAAATGGAGACATCACATCCTTGCCCAGCCCCGGCTCAGTATTTATGAAGGTTTTCTGACAAATAGGCAGGCTGGCCACGCATGGGTGACTGCCTTCATTCCGCACTTGGCTTGTTTACATAGGACCAGCACCATTTCCACGGATTAAACAAATCACAGCGAGAAGGAGACATTTATAATCCACCAACGAGGCCACAGGCAGTTAAAAAATGTGTGCGTGTGTGTGTATGCTGTGAGAAAGAAAAATAAATGTTCGTGTCCAGGGAGCTGACCTTCTTCTTGGAGGGTAACTCAAGGGGTATAGATATAAATATAGGTTGTATATAATGTCTTACGCGCAAGCCCGAAGTATGTATTTAATAATTATCTGTTATACCCAGTTATTGTGTACAAATGCATAGCATTAGTTTGCATCTTACATGGTCCTTCACCCGAAGCCCCCCCGAGCTTGCAGGAGCTGGTATATAATCCCCGGGCTACACACAAAGCGCTGTGCACGCACCGCCACGAACAAGGGCTCCGCTTTAACGCCGGCTCGGCCGGCGGACCAGGCACCCCGGCCGCCACCACGCGTGTCCGTGGGCACACATGTGGGAGGGAAACAGGAGGGAGAGACTACCACCCTCACCCCCTCCTGCCCCCTCGGAAAGGTGCAACCCGCTTCCCATCCCTGGCTGGGGGCACAACCTCGTGCCTGGGGGCCACGGCCGGGCCACCCCGGGCTCCCCCTCTGCTCCTCTGTCATCCGGAAGCATTATCTTAAAAAAAAAAAAAAATGGGGAAAAAGAGGTTAAAAAAAAAAAAAAAAAAAAAAGAGAAGAAGAAAGAAAAAGGGGGGAAAAAGAGAGAAATGAAATGATGTAGGAGTCGAAGGTATTTTTCAAAGTAAGAGCGTGCATTTTACGATCCCTCTCCCTCCATCTGCAGGAAGAGTGATGGTGCGGGGGAAGAAGCTATAACTGGAAATGTTGCCCTTTATCTTCTGTCAGCTCTCAGGACACTTGGCTGCTGCTGCTGCTGCTTCTCCGGCTGCTGCTGGGGTTTTTATGACACATGTCACCCACCTCGGGCAGCCAGAGCAGGAGAAGGAAATTCCTTACAAAATAGCAATGGTTTCGAAAAAAAGGATCGCAACAAAATATTGAATAAATTCCCTTTTAATTTATTTGATCATTCCACATTACGGGGCTATGAATTGCTCAAATTTGATAACAAGTACTCAATTCAACTCATTATGTAAGTTAAATTAGACTTCGATAAAATTTCAGTGGCGCGCAGTGGTTCCTAGAATGAAATGTAATTTGTGCAAGAATTTGTTGTATCTGTCACAAATATTTCCAATTAGCGACCGTAATTATTTGATAGTTTCTGCAATTATGGCTTAAACGGGTGAATTTGGGACTGTGGAGGACCCTAATTGGCCTAAATTTGATATTTTGCATATTTGCATAATGAGGAAATTGGTAGAAAATTGTGTTCATTCATTTGTGAAAAATCCTATGAATTTTATGAATTTGAAAGCTCTGTTTGTGCAGACTGTGACTTTGCTTGCTGATCCCTGAGGAGCTGACGCTGAATGCCTGAACGGGCAGAGCGCCAACTTCTCCACCCGGAGGAGAGGCGGGGGAGGGAAGAGAAGGGAAGGAAAGGGAATGAGGAGGGAGAGAGGGAAGGAAGGAGTGATGGCGGCCGGCCGGCCTGCCGGCCTGCCGGAAGAGGGGCGCTCTGAGCCCCCATCGCTGCGCCCGATCACCCTTCCCGGCCCCCGCTCGCCCAGGGGAAGGGGTAATAGCGGGAGGTGGTACACGGGACTGCGATACTGATAAGTGTGCACTTGTTTAAATTAAATTGCCGAAGCTTCTCCTTTCAGTAAAAGTGTTTGATCTATTGCGCTGTCAATTTAAAGTGTTTAAGGAGAAGCAAAAGCATAGATTTTAAGATGCTGGCCCAGCACCCATTCATCATGCATCAGGGACTTTAGGGCTCGCTTTTTGCTGTAGTTAACATCTCAAATCTCTGACACGTGAATCCACACAGCAAGGGCCGGCAGGCCAAGGGGGGACTGGAGCTCCCAAGGGACGCGGCCCCTTCCCGGTGGATGCCCGGACTTGGTGAGGGGGGGTAGTTTGTGGTGGGAAGGGAGGAGGGAAACAGACCTGGCCATAGGACATCCCTGCTTTATTGTCTTCCTGGCCCACTACTGGGGAGAGGCAGTGTGCTGGGTGGTAGCGGTGGGAGGTGCCCTTTTTCATTTCTTTCCTTCCCTTCTGGTGAGGCTTTAGGAATGTCCCGAAGGTCACCCTGTAGATCCTAATACCCTCCCTCTCCCCTGCTAGTGATATGCTTTACCCTCTGTTTCCAGATCCTCAGCTGCACAGGCTGAGAAAAGCTGCAGAGGCTGAACTGGGGATGTAATGTATTTCTCTGAAGAGTTTTACATATCCCAGCTCTCGACTCTAACTTTGGTTGGTTAGCACTTTCCCCATCAACATGGACGTATATAATGTGAAGATGTAACAGACTCTAAATGCTTAAGTGCTTTGTTTCACAGCACATTTTCAGTAAAGGTCAAAATAAATCCATCTCCTCTCATGCAGCATTTGTGTTTGGCTTTGAAAGCCATTTGCACACGGCTTGGGTCAGAATCACCATTAAATAACGAAATGCACCCGTGAGTGGACACAGGAACCATTTCCCGCAGTCTTGTTTTGTGATGGACTGAAGATGATGACATGCACGTCACAGATCTCCATTTAACATTTGTATGGTATCACTCTTTGATCAAACCACTGAACTCTTCCATGCCTCCACCTTGTTGGTGCTTGTGAGGGTGGGGGATGGTGGAGGGTAACGGTCCTGATTTGGAATGGAATAGGAATCTAATGAACATGAAGTGAGAGGGCTAAAGGGCTGAAGCTCGGAGTTTATTTTTTTTTCTGTGGTGATGGATTCACCCCACTCAAAACCCTTCTGAGAACACTTTCTGTGCTATGTCCTACGGAGACGTGCTGTGCCAGGCTAGTCTACCCTGATCTACTGTGGATATTCTGGCATTCCAAGCCATATCCTAGACCTAGAGTTCAATTTATTTTCTCTTCCTGCTATGTTTAGCTATTTCATTCTCTTCCTTGGCGTTCCTCTTTTCACTTTTGCTTCACAGTTCTTTCACGCTTTTCCTTCCCCACCACTATTCTGCTTTATTCTTCTCCAGAAATGTCCCTTTTCCCATTAAAAACACGTGTGTACTCTGGCTGAACCTATGCTTCTTGAAGATCAAGTACCAAATCCAGCTGATTACCAGAGGACAGAATAGACAGGCAAGCATCTTCAGATAAGCAGGAAACTGAGCAGGTTACTCTTTTCATCCAAAGGCAAACTAGTTCATGCAAAAGTCCTGAACTTATGCTGTCCTTGCACCCAACAAGCAGTCAAATTTGTATAAACGAAGAAAAACATGAGACCTTAAGTATAATGCTGGTTGCCGGATGAAGTAAGGACATGCAAGTTTCTAACCAAGTTTGTTTTCCTTGTGGTAGGCATGGGTATTACTTTTCTTTGAAACAGTATTTGGAAGAATCCTATTACATACACCTTCAATTAACTCCGTAAGAAATGCTTTTCTTGAAATTAAACCTTAGATACCTTAGGTGCTCTAGGCTTCTGGATGAGCCTTTGAACAGTGTTGCACAAGTGACCCAGGGGTGCTAAATACTGATTTGGATCTTCACAGCTTCTGCCTCAACTCTGCAAGCACCTACAGTTTCCTGGGCTTAGCACATGTAAATGTTTGCAGTGCTGCACTGCAATGGTGCAAAGCTGACCTCTCACAGCCAGTGTGGCCAGATACATGTCTATGTCTTTGCTGGAGCAGGATCCCAGCTTTCAGAAAGCCTCTCTCTTCTAGAATAGAGGAGAGAAGAATGTAAAAGGGTATGTAAAAAGCAGCTCAAAAAAAGGAGCCCTATTTCAGTTACAGCTGAGGAAGAGAGTCTAAAATCAGTAAAAGGTGCTTCCTCTTCCATGACATTTTTATTTCTAAGCTTTTAAAATATCATGATGTGGCTGCTGTATTATCTTCTGTTATTTATGTACCCACAGTTCTAGGGAACTGTTAACAAGTAAACTCATGTGCAGATTATCAAGCAGGTGAAGCTCATAGGAGCAATATAAATGTTTAAGAGGAAGTGTTATGCTGCTGAAGCGCACCATCTAAAATTACAGGCTTCTTAGTTTCAAACAATACAGGAAGATGAGCCTCATGTATACATGTATACAGCCATCTGGCACTCAAAATGAGAGCTGTTGATTTATTTTTGCTCTCATGCTACCCCTCAGGGCTAACCTGGGCTACAGGGGTGTTGTGTGTGGAAGGAGGGACAGGGTGCGTTGTGGGGGTGTGAGACACAGACATGCTGGTTCAGTGGAGTCTCCCCTGAAGGTATCCCTTAACTGGGAGTCAAATTTGGGAATGGAGGATGTGAGACAGAAAACTGAAGAAAACCCAACTTTCCCTGGTGTTTGAACACACTACGCATTTAAACGCCCCATATTATTTCTCAGAGAAAAACTTGGTGCTCTCAAGTAGTACCAAAATACTGGTGTGAGAGGGATGTGAGTAGTAAATACACTTGCAGGATTAGGTTCCTAGAACACAATTGCCATATAACTTGATCATAGCACTCAAATTTTAACAAAGATGAAGACAAAAAAATAAGCAAACAGTCCATGAAAAAATTAACAGTTGTTTTACCCAAAACAAAGCAACCCTTTGAAACACTTTTCTCTTCCACCTCATCCACATAAAGCTGCAATTAAAAAGAGCAAAGGTATTGTGAATGGCACAGGCATCAAATCCAACATTCATAATTCAACAAAACAATATTGTGAAGCCAGTAACAAACATCTGAAGGAAAGTCCTCTTTGAGTTGATACACGCTTGATCTGTGTAAAAAGTCTTTACTGTTTCCAGTGCTATGAAGCTTCATTTCTTGTGGTACCAAAATTGAAGCTGAACTGCATTTCTAAGTTAAAATAAGCACTCCACATCTCTGTCATAGGTAAAAAAAATCAGTGCATCTATCTCCTTCAAACTAGGGCTTTTACTCTTGTATGCAAATGTATTTTTATCTGAGGTTTCAAAACATATCTGTTAACACTAACAAAAATGGGTACAATAAGAAAATGAGCACACACACGAAATCTCTTTTGTCCATATTCTTCCTAATCAGACAGCCATGAAGATATTTTCTGTGTCCATCTAGTTAGAAGTCACTGAATTATTGTATGATGTTCACAACTAAAGATACACTCACACATCTTAGATATAATGTCTAAATTCACAGCTATTTTCTATAAACTTTTGCAGAAGGTTTACAAATTCCTACTGCTATCTTTGAATTTGATACTGCTTCCAGTTAAGTGATTGTGTGATTGTTTCAAAAATACCATGTGACATGTATTAGTCTTAGTATGACCAAGGTTATAAAATGTAGTGCCGTTCAACACCATGGCTTCTCACACAATTTCTCTCCATCACAGCAGAAAACAGCGAAGCTTCATCTTCCTGTTTCTATTGTGAACAGCAGAAATGAGTCAGCCTCAAGGGCAAGTCTTCTTGGACATCTCTGAACAAGTGACTGTGCAGCAATACCTGTTGAAGTATTGACTTCTGCTAAAACAAAACACTGAAAAAAACAAAGATTACTGGCTGTAAGTATTTATATTCAGCAGGCATAAGCTGCATCTGATTAAATAAACAAATGGGGTAGAAAAAGATGGGGATAGGTAAGTGAAGGTATTGGAAACCAAAAGGAGGCTGGGGTTTGGATAGAAGAGGACAGAAAACTGTAGAAGAAGCCAGACAAACTGTTGGAGTGAGTGATGAGGTAAACTGTTGGAGATGGTAGCTTCTTTTGCATCATACTGCAAAATTCATTCAGGTCCATTTGATAGACCTGTATGTTGCAGTACTTTTGTGCTGCTCAAAGTGTCTCAATGCAACCACACTGAGGGGTGAATCTGGCTATAACGTATGACATAAAATATTTAGGTTGGAAGTGCCACATCTTCAAACCAGAAAAAATACATGACAGTGTTTTCTCTTAAATTTTCTCCTGAGTGTCCATGTAGCACATTAATAACAATCTCCTTCACCATATACATAGGCATACTTCATCCCAGCTGTGAAAAGTTGTGTTAAACTTGAGCTATAGATAAGATTACCTATTTGTAGGGAATGTGATGGATGTTGTAACTGTCAAAAACACATGCTTTTGAAAATCCTGGTAGTTCAGAATTCAGCTGAAATTGAGACAAAAATATAAGGCTAAATATATTAAACTTTAAAAAGCCATTTACAATGGGTACTTATTTACCTCTCCCTCTCTTGTGCCAGAAGAAAAGAAGAAAAATATTCAAAGCACCTTCAAAAAAGCTGCTTAACATCAGAATATCTTTGTGTGGGGTCACAGTAGGATAAAACATAATTGTCATAGACAGTTCCAGTTCTTATTTGGTGAGGCATTTTCCTCTCAATTTTTTGCAGATAACCATTGTGTTTAAAATCTTGATCATCTATTCTTTCTGCTTCAATAATATTCTTTCTGTTTAATAATATTCTACGTTTTCTACTTCTTACCAACAGTGCTAAACATCACCAATCACAATACTGTAGTTAGTGAACTGAAATGAAGTTCAGTGAGAATATCTTTCAAATGCATGATGGTTATAGGGAGACTCTAGAGCTTCTGAGTTCTCTTGCCACCTGTCTGCAGCTGTTTTGAAAGGATTTTAGCACTTGCCAAAGCGTATATCTCTACGTAAGCCATAGCACCTGTGAACACTCCAGGCTTACCCGGAACACCCTCTGTGGATGTGCCTCGTTGAGCTTAAGGAGAATGATCTGAAGGACTCCACAACCCATGCTGACTTAGAAATGCCAAGAGCCTGCAGAAGTAGGGAAGGAATGGATGAGGCTTCACTGAGTTCCAACAGTCTAGCTGTAAGCTTGTTATACAGGCATTTATGTCTGCAGAAAGAAACGCCTATAGCAGGTGTTTGTCAGGAACAAGCTCAGGAGCATGTGGGACACTCTAAAATGTAGAAGTCATTTGGAATTGGTGACAGAAGGCAGGATTATTACCTTTTTAAAATCACAAGCACTCATTTAAGTACATCCATCCAGCAGTGTTTGCCTATCTCTTGCTCATCCCAAAGAAGTCAGACCTATCTGACCATAATCCAGGAGTAAGTACCAGTATGGTGGTCCCTCAGCTTTGCTCTCTAGCCTTTCTCCAGACTACCACAGGCAGTAGCTTACGGGGAACAGCTGTAGTTCTAGAGATTTCTCATCTTACTGTTCATAGCACCAGAAAAAAAGTGCTGTTGGATGCAAAAGAAAGTAAGAGATGATTGTTCAGCTTTGCATTTTAGGGAGAGAGAGAATAAGGGGACTTGTCTGTTTTTTCCACTCAGCTACCTCTGAGTCTTTCCATGGTTGCTGACAAAGTGGAGCCCCAGGATCCTGGTGGAGGGGCACTGTGAAAACCACACATCTCCCCTAATAAGCAGGGCAGGCTGCTTCCATAGAAAGGTAGAGCAAAGTTAGCAATACTATGGTTGGCTGTTCAGAGCCATGCACCTGTGGATTAGAGTTCAGCTGTCTTGATTTCCAGCATCATGTCTGGGGAATATGTTGTCTTTATCCATTTAATACAGAAAATAAAAGGTGGTGCAGGAACAGGGAATTATGATCCTCACTAAAGTTTTGTCTGAAAATGTTTGGATATACGATCAGTTGGCCTAAATGAACTCTTTCACTTGGCTTCTTCTCCAGATGCCTAAGCAGTGGCAGCTCCACCCGCCTTCATTTGCGCTCTATGTGGCTTCTTCCCTGGAAGAAAATTAATGGGAACAGCTTGATGCTCAGCTTTTCTCAAAAAGTCAGGTTTAACTGTGGACACTGCAGTTGAACTTTATTGAGCTACTGTTTCAGACATGTTAGTGCTGGATTTTATTCAGATTTATTAGGATGATGACAAAAATATCTGCTGTGCAGGAAAAAAAAAAGAGCCTCATCTCTCAATTGGCTTGATTAATTTTCCTGTAGTATCTCTTGCCGTCCATCTGCTGAAAGGTGAAGCCAAAATGTTTAGAATTATGTTTTCATAGGGAATTCTCTGTTAATTAGTTCTCTCTCTCTGCCATGAGCAGCAACTGATGAGATCAGCTACTGTAATTTCATGAAAGGCAATGTTGGACTGTTTGTTTGTCTCAGCATGAACACTTTCTTATGCACAGCACTCTAGTGGAACACAAGTGGTCCAAATAACGCTGTATTTTAATATAATGAGGACACACAGCTACTGTAGCATCACAGTTTCTTATTTCCTTATGTCTAAAAATGTGGTCCTAGGCTAAATGCAGCAGAAAGTTTTATGGACTGAGATTCATTTTTACATACATTTTTTATGTATTTTTACAGAGTACAGTTTAGCTTACTGATGCTACTACTAAGATTTATGTATTTTTCTAGAACAAAATAGTCCACTCTGTGGTTGTATTTAATAGGCCAAAGTTACACATCTTCCAGTGCCATTTGCTGCTTGCAGTTCATTTAATGAGGACATGGCACTACCATGCTGTGGAAAAGCATGTTTTGTAATTGTAATTGAAGTATTTCAACCTTTTAATACCACAGAATACCCTGGGTAGCTAAAGACTGGCTTGTTTCCAGGGAGTTTTGTTATAGAGAAAAAATATGGAATACCATTTTCTATACTTTTCGTGTTTGTAGGTTTGTTTTGTTTTGTTTTGTTTTTCTTTTCCTCTTGTGTTGTGGTTTAAGCTCATCTGGCAACGCAGAACCATGCAGCCACTTGCTCCCTCCCTCCCTTCCTCCCCCCTGCTCCCAGAGGGATGAGGAGGAGAATCGAAAGAATGTTAACTCCCATTGGTTGAGATAAGAACAGTCCAGGTAGTAGTGCTTTCTGTCCACCGGTCCCAGTGTGAGTCCTAAAGTGGGTGCATCATTGGCTTCCTCTTTCATCTGGATAACACCCAAAAAGGAAAACAGGGACAAGCTGTAGGTGAGGAGTCCATGCCTACTGGCTGCCAGTAACCTTCACTAACCACAGGATAACTAACCACTGCCTTCTCTTAGAGTTAGGTCTTCTCCTCTCAAGCTTTGATGGTTTCACTGGAAAGAGGACTACATGCCACTAGGAGAGTAAAGCTGTCAGTGACACTCGTGCTTGGCATAGGAACTGTGTGAGGATGAATCAAAAAGATTAACAGCTTGAAGACACTGTAAAACCTGTCTTAAGGACAATGTTGTCTCCAATGGGGTACATAATCTTGTTAATTAATCATCAGAAACCACCCCTGGAGGTATTTAAAAGATGTGTAGATGTGGCACTTAGGGACACGGTTTAGTGCTGGATCTGGCAGTGTTGGGTTTGTGGTTTCACTCAGTGAACTTATAGACATTTTCCCAAACTAAACTGTTCTATGACTCCATGATTTGATGTATTTGGCTTCTCACTTAGGAAAAAGGTGAAACAAAGGCCTCAGCAAAAAAACATGATTCTCCAAGTCTAGAGAGAGAACATGAGACGTTCTTTCTTCTGATACTCCCTTCTGTGGAGTAAAAGGTAACAAGCTGATACTACCTCTATCACCCCTAACTTGTTAGTTTTAATGATTCCGTTCTGCAGCCTGTCAAGAAGAAATCCTTACTCAGCCAGCATGTTCTCCTAGGTCTACTGGTGAACACATATGATGAAAGATTGGTTATATCAGTACTGGAATCAACAGTATTATATTGAAAACAATGGGCTAATGGTGCATAGCACAATTTATGCAACTAGTGATTACTTGCTTTGGAAAGAAAAGATATTAAAGCTTCAGCATAAAAGGGGTTCTAAATACACCATTCTCATTGCTTTCAAGATGCCCTCTGTAATTCTTTACAAAGATGGACTTTAGATGTCAGCTTAATAAAAAAAATACGTTTAAAACATGTGGGTAACGTTTCAGATAGTGTTTCAAGTTGGCATGAGATATGCGGAAAGGAAAATGGAATTAAATTTCCCCTCATGCTGATAGAGATAACACTGACCTTGGCATCTGACAGTGGTGACTTTTGACAATCTTCATTTAGCATGTCCAAATCCAGCAGCAAGGCCCACATGATAAAGAAAATTTCTCAGTGTTTCTCAGAGGAAAATGCTAGGACTTGGTAAAAATCCAATGGGATAAAACACCCTGACATGGGAATGGAGAAGTCTGGAGTGTGAAGGAACACAGGGCAGCACCATGGGAGCTTTAAAAATAGGCCCATTTATTATTTTAGGAGGCTTCCCCTTTCTATATTTCTTTTTAAGATGCTTAGTGCCAGATCTGGTGTAAGTAGTCTTGCACAAACCCAAACTCCCTGTCTGTGGCTGTAAATCACAGAGTTAAAAATCTGGCAGAGTGTGTGTGAATTAGAAATCTAATTAGCTGATATATGTATGTGTGCAGAAAGAGTGAGACAGATTTCCTGGAGAAGAAATTTTAATTACAGACTTCTGCAACTGTCTGGGTGTCAAAAAGCAGCTGAGATAATGGAGATGTGGGAAGCAATCTGTAGTGATTGTATTGAGCTTGTCCACTCACATTTCTCCTTTTTCCTCTCTTTTCATGTATACAAAAGATATTTCTGCCTGATTTCACCATAGAATCACTGGAAGACCTACAACTGTGTTTTCTGCCTTTGCTGGATGACTTGGAGCCTGTGTCTGCCAAGACATAATATTGTGAGTCTTTGGATGTTAATCAGAAGGGTAGCATCAAAACTTCAACAACCAGTGTTTGTAAATAGCTAAAATTTCACTCTTTTCCATTTTGTGACTTTATTCTTTCACTGGTTTGTACTACATTTTTTATAAGACCTGGATCTCTAAATCAAGAAAGGAGAAGAATATTTTTTTTGTTTTAAAAAGGAAATAAGTTTCAAGACTGCCTTAATTGTCAAGAAGAAACAAACTAAAGGCATAAACCAGCTGTCTTCTTTTATCACTATGTTCTCTCCAGGTTGTCCCTCGGGCTAGGGCTGTGCTGTGCTTTGTAAGACTTATGTCCTGCTCCTGGAAAGGAGAACTACGTATGTCAGCTAAATTTAACTATTGTACTTGTCACAGACCATCCACTAACAGGTCATAGTTTTCTTTAAGTTATTCAGTAAATAGTTATCTAACATCATGTTGATAGAGCTTTTTAAAGAGTTACCTAGTTGAGTGTGAGTAGTCTGTGAAAATTCACTATTCCTATTGCATTCTGTACCTATGATGGGTCTAACCAGTTGCACTGAGCTTATTTTGCTCTCTGATTAGGTGATCATAAAGGTGCTTCTGATGTGATTAATTCCATGAGAAAATTTGTCTCTGCGAAAACTTATCAGGCAACTGCAATTTTTTTTCATGAAAATTTATGTCAGTAAAATTGAATTACATAAATTATTTAGAAATGCCAAACACATAATTTAAAAATACGAAAGAACCTTTAAAGGATCCCCCTGCCCATCCATCAGTCTATCAAAGATAACAAGAGGATGTGGCTGAATTTTGTCCAAGTATTACAAAAGATATAGTATAAAACCTTTGTGAAATACTTTAACAAGCACTTTTATTTGATTTTTTTTTTTTTTTTTTAATGAGCTTTGAACTGGAAGGTGTTTTGTGGGGTTTTTGTGGGTATTTTTAAAATATTTGTCAATTTCCTTAAAAGGTGTTCAACTATTTATGTTGGCAAACAAAGACTTTGGTCCTGTGCAGGTATGTCACATACCTGTAGATGAATAATGAGATATTATTTAAAATTCAGGGATTTACAGGCCTTGGGTTCTCACTATTTAAATTCATCCAGAATCTGCCTTGGGTCTTTGTATCCCATCAAAGGTACAGTTAACACAAGAACAAGTATACATATATGACTTAATACTACTTCCGATAAAGTGGCTGTGAGCTTTGATGATGATTCCAGTGAATTCATAAACTGCATTCATAACTGCATTTATAATAGCATTTTATGTTTTGGCTTCCATGTTGTGTAAGCCAAGTGATGCACAAATTGTCATGCAAAAAATACCATTACAGTTTTAAAAAAACCTCGAACTAGCCCAATCTCATTTTAACTTTTATTGCCAATCTCTCTCTCATTTCCCATTTTCTTTCTTACATTCTTTTTTTTTTGGTACCCAAATAAAAATAAATATCGCCAGTAGGGGGAATAGATGTATAAAAAACAAACTCAAGATGTTTTTATTATTGATTTGGATGGCAGTAAGTTCACTTTAAAAGTTTCTGGGTTATTGTTTTACCATATCCTCTTCATGAAAAAGATGTCAGTGGAGAGTATGGTTCTTAGATGTGTACCTGAGGTTGGTAAAGAGCTTATAATTTATTCAGAAATAAAGTAATGCCATTTCATTTCCTGCAAAAAAGGTTATATCTTCATACAGTGACCAGGCTGGGAGGTGGTTACTCTGCCTGTCTCTGCTCTCACAGTGCTGCTCCCTCTGCTCATCTTCCATAAATGATAATGAAGGAAACTTGTGAAAGAAAGTTGTGAAAGAAAGGGGAAACAAGCAAAGTGCCTGGATTAGAAGGGAAGGTGTTAGTGTTCCCTCTGAACTGATACTATCCACAGCACCACACCACATCCCTGCATCTTCTTCAGGTCTTAAGAACTGCATACCCATACATAGCCCTAATGGCATTAACTGGTTAGCACTATCTGCACCTGCGAAATATAATCTACAAATACCAGAAAGCAAGAAGTAAGATATATGTAGACACAGCATACTTCAGTCAACTTAGTCTTTGTAGATTGGCCCCTAAGGGAGTGAACTTGCTGGGACTGTGGGCTCACAGCTGTGCTCTTTGCATAACCATTTGCAAAAT
>JAOEHY010001832.1:20000-62053 GCA_025447955.1 Psilopsiagon aurifrons
ATGACAAAGTCTTTGCAACTTGGATTGCTCCCATGATGCAAAGGGCTGTTGGGGCATTTTTCCCGCCTTTCCAGTCTTGGATGAGGCTCCTGTTTCCGGGCCCAGTTGATGCATTATGCATCAGGGCTGCCGGCAACTGACAGCCCCTCAGCCAACGTCTACTTGAAAAGCAATGGTGCTAATCAAAGTCGACACATTTGAATGTCCAGACACACACACAGAGAAATTTACTAATCAAAAAGTGTATTTCCTAGGGCTGTCTCCAGAGAAATCCGCAGGAAGAAATTGGAATAATTTATTAGCTTACAAGTTTTCGTTGACAGTTAGCCCAAGGCTATTTATCTCTGTAATAGAGAACGTCTCCAATGTGGCAAAATTGACCAAATCAAACAGCTTTGATCAGAAAATGAATCTGGCAAGGCTGTCTGTCTGTGGGTCCCAGGGGAAAGGTGGGAAACAAACAAAAAGATTTAACAAGTGGTCAATAGGAGAAAGAGAGAGAGAGAGAGAGAGAATTTGCAGCCTGGAAAGTCAGAAGCCTGCAAAATCTTCACACACAAACACTGAAATGAATTACTGAAGAAATAAATTATGTCTCACATCATAACATTTAACACTGTGCTTGCGGATAATAGGAGCTATGCAGCCCAATGTGATTCCTGCACTAAGCTGATGATAAATAACTGCAGAAAAGGTAAAACATCTTCTTAAATGATAACAAAATACATAGGACACCATATCTTCACAAGAACACTGGCACCTTCCCTGCAATCTACGATTATTCTCCACCATTAATACCTGCTTTGCCACTAAGAGTCAGACGTCTGATAATCTCAAGTACATTGAAGGCCACCTCAGAAGTCATTCCAAATGCAGTTTCAGGAGCACGGGGACATGTTTCAGCTGTTTCACTGCATAATCCAGACATGGCTTTGACCATCTTCCTTCCACCAAAGGCTTTTAAACTGTAAAATAATGAAAAAAACTCCAACTTTGAGGGATAAGATTAAAAGACAAACTTAAAAATACAGAACTTTTCTTTATGTAATAAATTAGACATGTTTTCTCTTGTAAAGAAAATCTTTACTCATCAAAGATCATCTGACAATAGAGAACATGGAGGAAAAAGTTCAGGATAGCAATCAGAAGCTTATACTTTGCTGGAGTTCTACTATTTTTATATTACTTAGTACTCTCTATTTTTAGGAATCTATACAAAATACAGGATAATAATAGCTGAGAGTGGAAAACCTTATTGTTGTTTGGAATTAAACTGCATTGTGATCTTTGGGCATAGACGTTTCAGATGCCCATTACAATATTACACTATATTCTCAATGCTACTGCCACAGAGAACAGAATGCTAAAGGATCGTATACTGATTCCTTTTTGCCAGGATTTGCAGCATTTTTCCACAGATAAGAAATGATTTCATTTATTTAGATTCTTGCACTACTGGCTTTCAGCAGGGAAAGCTAGAAATGATGTCCTCCCCCACATAATAAATGTTTCCAAATTATGTGAAAGAAACAGAAGTGCAAGTCCATCTTAACAAAAAAAAGATCAGCAATTTTGTTTTGTTTATATTGGTGGATTGAATAAGCAACCTACAAACTGAATTTCAAAGAAGTTGAGATTGAAAGCACTCCAGAAAGCACTAGGCAACCTAGTCAGATATCCAGCAGGAAACCAAAGGCGACAGGCTACCTTCTTATATCTTTCCAGGCCATTTGATAGGACTGTAAGTCCTCATGCCTGATCTAGATTGTTACATATGCTTGGAGAGATCAGTAGGAAATAGCCTGGGAATTTATCTATCACTGTTTGTGGTGATAAATTTATCAGTATTTGAGGAGAAGAGAGACACAGATATACTGGCCTCTTGAATGGTGTTCATCAAATTGAATTTTGAATGGTTTTGTATTGATACATGAAATCTGCAACATGAGCTATTTTTATAGTTGGAAGAATGAAAACTCAAGTTGTTTATAGTCTGAAAATGGCTGGCACCCAAATAAGGTATGTGGTGATATCACTGGGCTGAACCATAAAGCTCTTAATGTTTTCTTAGGCTCTTGGAAAGCAAGGGGGACTTTTGCATTATTAAAAAATTTAAAGTATATTATAATTGCATTTTAATATTCCCTTTTCCAGACTAAATCAATATAAAAATGCATTAATATGAGTTTCTCTGCAATACGTCAAAGTTCAGCACTTTTATAACCTGGTAATATAAAATTTACTGAATGATAAAGCAAAAAATACCATGTTTCCATTCTCATCTCTTTTACTGTCATAGGCTTTCACATACAATGCATCTTTCAAGTTTTTTTAGGAAGCAAGGAGCATGAATATCTGAACTGCTTAATTTTCACCATTGCAGCTGAAGTCAGCATGGTCGTTACACACTCAGCTTCTGCTGTGAGAACCAGGTCTTATATCTCAAGATGTGCACCCTGAATTTGTTGGTATTTAAAAAAGTACTTCCCTTTGCAATTCTTCACTTGATCTTTCCTTTTTGTAAATCAGGATCATACATTTGCTTTTCCTTTAAATGGTTATCAGCGCTACACATAACAAGTGTAATATGGGCCCTTACTCAGCCTCACCTGTCAAACAAGAATTTTTCTACTGGATTTGCAGAGTTTAAATCAAGATCCGTAAGTGCTAAACATATTTTAAAAGCTGCATTCAAGGTGGTGTAGATTTTCTGCATATATATGAGATAAATGAAATAAAATTTTCATGATATACTATACTGTGATGAACCTCAATATCCTTCAAGATATTCTGCAAGCATCATAGTATATGGTAAAAGACACGGGTTCATCTGATCAGCTGCAGGTATCTGTCCTTATTCTGGAGAAACAGGCATATTTTAGGCTTGAATCATGATAAAGCAACAGTTTAGAAGAGGTTGGATGAATTGTAAAAGGAGGCTGTGTTGACTACAGAGACTCAGGTATCCAAGGAGTAGATATTAAAAGTTACATAGGTCCGACTGAGTGGAAATGATATGGGATTAATCCAAAGTCTGCTCACAACAACTGTATCTTCTTCTGTAGTTTCAGTGAGTAGCTAGTGTAAGACCAGTTGGAAGGGGATGACATCTTTTATAGTTCAGTAGGCAGGGTCCTGAAAGGTGTTGGTCTGCTATGCCCTCACTCTTATATTCAGCTCTCTTTGAGGCATCCTTGTAAGTCATCTCAGAGACAGATATTGCCCAATGCTCTTCATAGGTTAGAGCATTGGGCAATGTTCAATAGAATGAAATTAAACAAGTCCAAATGGTAGATTCTGCATCCAAGAAAGAGTGATCCTGGGCTCAAGTACAGACTAGGAGAAGAGAGCTGGAGAAAGCTATCTGGGGGTGCTGGTTTGATGCTGAGTTAAGCAGGAATCAGCAGGGTGCTCTGGCAGCTAAGAGGGCAAAACCACATTCTGGTGGTTTGCATGTCCAGATGGCCAAAACTGATGATTCTCCTACGATATTCAGTGTTGGTGTGGCCCCACCTGGGCTACTGGGTGCAGTTCTGGGCATCACAATTAAAGAAGGATGTGAAAGTCCTTCAGCACCTCCAAAAGAATGCAGCAAAGCTGGTGAAGGGTCTGGAAGGCATGCCTTGCGAGGAGTGGCTAAGGACTGTGGGCCTCTCTGGTTTGGAGAAGGGGAGGGTGAGGGGTGACCTCATTGCTCTCTACAGCTTTCTGAGGAGAGAAGTGGAGGAGGTTGCTGAGCTTTTGTTAGTGGGATCCAGTGTTTGTATGCATGGGAGTGGTTCAAAGCTGCAGCAGGGGAGGTTTAGGCAGGACATTAGGAAGCATTTCTACATCAAGAGGGTCATCAAACACTGGAATAGGCTTCCTAGAGAGGTGATTGATATCACAAGCCTGACAGTGTTTAACTGGCATTTGGACAATGCCCCTAATAACATTCTTCACCTTTTGGTCAGCCCTGAAGTGGTCCGTTTAAACTGAAATATCTAGTATTCTATTCTATAATAATCTAGTCTAGTCTAGTCAAGTCCAATCTTGTTCTGGTTTAATCTAGTTCTGGTTTATTCCTATCCTATTCCATCCTACCTCACTCTATTCTACTCTATTCTATTATATTCTATTCTGTCCTGTCCTATCCTAGCCTATCCCGTCCTGTCCTACTTTCTAGCCTTATTGATACCTAAACCCATTAAGTAGCAAGACTATAGTAAGACCTTCAGTCTAGTATGAAGTCCAGCTGAGTGTGAGTGCAGATCACGATGTCAAAGTTTCTTGGAGCCCTGGATGGTGTGAGACTGCTCAAAAGAATATTTTTCATCACATAACCCATTGAAAAATGTGTTGCAAGAGAATGTTGCCAGTTCATAGGCAGAACACCATCATATACAAGTTTTCATTTCTGTACTCTTGCTTTTGCTAAGTTTGCCATATCCTGTTCTGTTAAGGATGAAAATTAATTTTCATGATGACACAGATGGGTCATCACAGCTGGGATTTCTTAAAAGGAAACCAGTTGTTTCTAAAATGCTAACACTTTGTTTTGTAAAGCAGCCACATTACCTCACACCACCTAACCTCTTACATCCTAACTTTTCCACCCTAAAAAGGCCTCTGTGTCCTTCCACTTCCTCAGAAGGTGAAAGCACAGAGTATTTCCCAGCACATCTATAGCATTTATTTTGTGTGTGCGTAAGCACAGGCAAGCCAAATGTAAACTACGGTACATTTGCACTGAGTTGGCTTCCAAATTATGCTGTGACCTTGAAGTCTTCAGGTAGCAATTCTTCACTTGTTTGCTCCTCTTTTTTTCTGTATCAATATCAGTACTGGAGTAACTTCTGTGACCTCCCACGAATTTCTTTAAATGAAATTGCTGAAATGTTTGCACTAGGGAGGACAGAAACTGAAGAAAAATAAAGGGTTTTGGTGAGGTTTTTTTTTTTAAGAAGAAAAATCTCTGTGCAGACACAAGTAAGAAACTCTAGAATGGGGAAAGAAAGTCAAAGAAAAGCTGCCTGCTCTATCTTTCTTTTTTTTTTTCCTTTTCAAACTGGTTTATTTTCCAGAAACAATCTCTCTTGAATAATCAAGTTTGCAAAGACACTAGTAAATGGCACCGTACAAAAGCCTATGTAGGAGTAGAATATTTGTCCTCTGCCACTGCTGGCAGCTTTGCTCAACCCACAGCTTACCTGGCACATTCCTCTGTGCTCAACTTGTGGAAGTGGTATGGCCAGGACAGCACTATAAATGGCAGTATTTTTAATCTACAGAAATCCATTGGCTACATTTTCTTCCTTGTCAGAATAGAAATTCACGTTGTCAAATATCAGCTAAAATTTTCTCATTTTGTCTCTTATTTACGTTGAGGTGAATTATGCTAATGTTTCTATTTCCTTTTGGGATGATGAATAGGGAGAACTGTGTGTGGGTGAAAATGTCTTCTTCCTCTGTATAAAAAGTCGGTATTTTTTTAACCTCCCTGTATAGAGCTTGGTGTTCCCTTTAGTTGCAGATGAATATTTTCTTGGCAGTAGTCTATGTATTTCTTTTATTTTATTAATATTCTGCCCTCTCCCCCTCCCCCTTCAGCAAAAGATTTGTGCTTACTGGCATCACTCCCTTCCTAGCAGAAGGTTGGGTTTGGAGCCGGCGCCTGGTGATAACCGTGGCAGTGCCTCCACCATGGAGCGAGCCGCTCGAGCATGTGCTGCCCTACTTTCAGTCCCACGTGCCTCCCTCATGTAAGATTTGCACGTGTCCACACGGGGGTGGAAGTTTTCTTGTGCCTTTAATTTAAGAGAAGATATCTTGAATATTCCCTCTTACTCCTGGCCCATCAGAATTCGTGTCCCAGTGGGATTCGATGCGTAACAAACTCCCTTTGATGCTCCTATCTTGAGGAGGGAAAATTGCTCAAAGCCTCAGCTGCTTTGCAAGGTGATAAGGGAAAGAAAGCCCTTCTTCATGAGCTGTACACTCGCTCCTTGCCATCTTCTGGTTGTACTGACTGAGGTATAGCATAGAATCACAGATTTGATTTGGAGTCATGTGTAGATAAATACAGAACCCGTCAGAGCCTTTAAAGCAGAGATGTCTTCAGGGCAGAGCAGGTTGTTAACATCCTCCAGCTGGTGGGAAGTTTCTGACATGGGGTAAACCCAGCTCTTTTGAGGCCCCTGTTTTCAGGTGGTCAGTTAATAATTAGATAAGCAACTCTATTTTCTTAGCCTTTTCTTAGCCTGAGCCTTCATTTCTCCACAAAGGTGTCTGCTTGGACATTGCTATCCAAAGAGCAATGGGAAGGCAAAGGTCTCGGGCTGGCTTGCACCCACAAAAGCAGGGTTTCTTTAAGGAGAGGTCTGCGGGTGTGTAGCACTGGCTGTTTCACTGCACAAACCTTTGGATCAGGCCTGTGATAGAGATGTTTTAATGTGTCTGAGGTGGCTGGGTTAATGTGTGTGAGGCTATAAATTGTCTCTTTTAAAATGTACAAAAGAGGAATGTAGATACACAGACATCCTTACAGCCCGTCCTCGTGCAGGCCAGAACCATGTACATCCTGTGAGTTACCTCGACTGTGAGATCCTGTCCCTCTTTCATGTCCACTGAGTGCAGACTCCTTTGAATTCTCAGTCCTTTTAGAGCAACATCTTTGCCTCTGGCTCTGCCCTTAGATGCCAGGAGCTGCTTGATGTGCCTTGAAGGAAACAAACCAAAATCAAACCTTCTTTATATCTTTATATGTTTTTCTAATCCACATTGTTGTATATCTAAATGGGAACTGTGGTATTTAGGAGATAACCCGGAGCCACATCTAAGTCCACCCGAGTCAGGAGTTGACTTTGCTGGGTCACATCTAACTTCTGGAGGGGTGTGTTTATCTGACAAAGTACCATATAGTACCAGTGGTAGCAACAATATCACACTACCTCATCCATTAATGTGTGACAGCACTGGAGTGCAGCACAGAGCTCAGGACAGAAGGGCACTGGGTAGGAGCTGCCTTTCTTTTCATGTCTGGTTTCTAAGGAGCAAGATCTACTCTCTTTTCCAGTAGTATAAATGAAGAATAATGTGTTTCCCTGAGTGACAGGGCCTGTAATTTACATCATTGGGAACACAACTGGGAGCCAGAGGTTTACATTCATGTGCCAGATTCATTTATGTTTATAACTTTCAAGTATGTGTAGCAAGTTAACATATGTGGAGAGCTGGGGTTTTTAAGATGAAAACAGTGTATTTTCTTCCATTTGGGCTAAATCCCATTTCTAGGCATTTTTTATTCAAATAAGAACAATATTTGACCTACTAAAACTGCTCTGTTTTAAACACAAATACTAACCCTGTGTAAAGTGTCGTACTCCAGAGCCATGCATATTGAGGGGAGCTTTAAGATATTTATAGACCTTGGAATCTTTGAGGCTAAAAAGTGTTGAAGAAGCATAAAATGCCTTTGTAAATGGTGTGCAGTGATACTTCATAGGCAGAGTCTGTGCCGCTCCTGCGTCAGACTCTTGTCTTTCTCCAGCAGATTTGTGTTTATTCTGGTGCACAGAAGTCAAGCAGGATAATGAGAGGATTCAGGATGTGTTTGTTTAGCAAGAGGAGGCGGTAATGGCCTTTCCAACTCACTGCAGGCTTTGCTTCTCATGAATTAAAAAACAAAGTAAACTGATTATGGAACAAATTGCATATTCTGGCTGCAGTATCCCTCTTTTTCTGTATTTTCTGGATGCTCAGCTCTTCCTAGTGCAGGGAAGCACAATCAAGCTCTACAAATGGGAGCTGCCTCCCTGGTGCTTCCCAGCACCGTGCGCTCCATGTATGCCTCTTCTCCACCAGCATCCCAGTGTAAGGTATTTTCTGCCACTGAAAACCAAAGGGAAAAGTATCTGTTGTGTTCTACTCACCTCTAATGATGGCAGAGCAATTTTTGCTACCAGCATTTTCAGCTCTAGAGAGCAGATTTCAAATGGAAGTCCTCTCCCATGTCTCTAAAGAAAGAAGCATTTCTTTAGCAGTCGGCTCACGAATGGCAGTGGCCAGGAAGGATAATGGTCCATAACATATTCATTATTTTCAGGACTGTGCACTGAGGTTCTCCCACTAGTGATGAGGCTGAAGGTTTTTGGTTTCCAGTCCTAATGTGATAAAAGATTCTGGGGCTGCAGTTGTCTTTATGCCTTTTCTCCCAAAGATGGGCTTTGCACAGAGCTGGGGACCAATCTGTCTCCTGTTGGTCCTGGATATGACTCTGAGGTTAAATGCAAAACCTTAAATGCAGCCAGATCTCGAGCAGGAGGAGGTACAGGTGTGTGGTGCATCCTCGAACATACCTGCAAAGTCAGCTCAGGATGGGTGAAAGCCTCCATGAATCCTCGGAGTTTGCTGGTGGTGGTGCAAAGGCTGAGCTGGGGGTTAGATCCATGATAACCAGGATCTGCAGGAACCTCTGAGCTAAGCAGCACAGTGGCATTCCCTTCCAGCCTATAAACCTGCTCCAGTGCAAAACAGGGCTTTTTTTTCCCTTCCCAGCGCAGCTGCCTTCTGGACATTGGAGTTTAAACTTGCTCTTGGCTGTTAATCCGTGAAAGTCCCTGTTAGAAATAAAATCAAAAATATAGAAGGCAAAGTGCCACTAAAAGGGTTTATGAGGCAGCGGTTCCAGCTACTGCCTTCTCCAAACCAGGGCAGCATCTGGTTCTCATTTACTACTTGCCTGAGCCAGTAGTGAAACAGCATCCCATCGGCCTGGCTGGGAGCTGGAAAGGGAACGTGGCTTGGAGTGCGTCACGGTCATTAGTGGGAAGAGGGGATTTTCTCCCTGGATACGCAGTCCTGGTGGGAGCCTGCGGAGGATGGTGGTGGCTCTCTTTCTGTTGCCATCTGGGTGATTGACTTGAATCGCTTGGCAGGGTGGCAAAGGGCTTGGGATGCCAGTGTGGGATTTGGGAGAGGGAAGGGAGGTGTCAGTCCATTTTTATACTTCGGTTTGGGATTAATCCGTCAGTGTCAGATGCTTCCAGGTACTTAGGTACCTAGTTCCATTAGATCAAAGCAAATGAGAGCTAAACAGTATGTAAATACTTCTGATGGTCAGAGCCTTTGTTCTCTGTGTGCTGCAGTTCTGGGTATGTAAATTGAGAAAAACCTGTATCTCCTGGTGTGTTATGAAGAGATAATGTTGAGGATATTGAGATCTTATGGGAAGAATGTTGTACAGTTATCAGGCACTGACAGGTCTTGTTTTGCTGTTCATCCCAGCTGTGGCTGCCCCATCCCTGGCAGTGGTCAAGGCCAGGTTGGACACAGGGGCTTGGAGCACCCTGCTCCAGTGGAAGGTGTCCCTGCCAGTGGAAGGGATTGGAGCTGGATGAGCCTTAAGGCCCTTTCCAATGCAAACCAGTGTGTGATGCTATGACCTAGTTTGGGCTCGTGGGCAACTGGAGATCTGCTCATCTGTGGAATGATGATTGCAAGGAGAGTGTCCTTTTATTTTGCAGACAGCATCTTGCATAGCCAAATCTCCTGCAATATTAAAACTTGTGATTAATTTACACTTGCATGATTTTGGACAGATAGTGGCAGAAGTGAAGCAAATCACTTCTGTGCACTTAATGTTTTAATTGCTGTGCTTAGTCTTCAGAATATATAGTTTTGGAGGCAGCATCATTTTGCTCTTTTCTTTGCTCCTTTATTGCAATCACACAGATGTTTGGAGTATTTTCACGTGGTTTTCACTGGAAGACTTAAAGACTGCTTCCAGTTTCATGGTATTTTGTGTACCCAAAACCCAGGCTGTTTTCAGGGATTGGGGAACTATCCTGACACATTCCTTCACTGCCTTGAGCTCTGAAGTCCTGAGCTTTAACTTGCTTATAGAATGATCATCAAGGATGAAGTACCGTTCTCTATGTGAAGTGAATGAATTGAAATGCCTTTGTACTGTTTCGTCTCAGCCCCACTGCCTCCCTTCTCCTCCTTCAGGATCCTGCTGAGCAGCCTCTGCCTGCTCCTGGAGCTCAGCATCCCTCCCTTTTTCTAGTTGTCTCCTGAAATGCCTTTGCTCTGGCCTGGCAGGGTGATGGATAGTTCGGGGGGGGGCTCTGCCTGTAATATGCTTCTCAGTTTGAATTTGACTTGGAAAAATGCATTCTTGGAGCAGCTCCTGATTGCATCCTGGAGGTGCAGAAAGACTTTGATCTGCAGCAGGAGCTCGTGTGTCCTGGCCTGAGTCGCTGAGCTTGGCTGGGACATCACCTTCCTCCTGCCCATGAGGCTGCGCAGGCCAGCAGTCTGGGTTTGCTCTTGCTAATGTATACAGCTTGGGGTGCTTGTGTCCCAAGAGTTGGAGGCTCAAGGTTTAGAGTCACAGGCTGGTTAGGGTTAAACTGATTTGGACCTTAAAGCTCATCCAGTTCCAGCTGTGTGAGCTGCAGGTGGGAGCATCGCAGTGAGCTGGTAGGGTGTTTCAGAGGTGTTGGAACATGGCAGGGGGTGAGAGCAGATAGAGCAGAAATTACCATCACCTCAGAAATTAATGGCACTCTTGGAGGCGTTTTACTCAGACAACACAGAGGAGAACAGTACCTGGTAGCGAGAGGGAAGCACATCCCATGCTGCATATAGCCAAGGGGTATAAGGATGAAATAGGATTAGAAGCAGCCCAGGGGCCCGTTGCCCTCCTGGAGCAGCAGGGCTCAGGCAGAGCTGGAACAGCTGATAACACATGGCCACTGCTGCAGGAGGGAAGAGTGAGAGCTTGTGTCTCTGCAGATAAAACCCACGGCAAGCTCAGAGCAGGGAGAGATCCTTCCATTGATTCCCTGAATAGCAGCATTCCTTCTGTGGTGAGAAAATCAGTGTCAGCCTCAACACAGGGAGACTGTGAGGGTGGACTCTTCATCAGGGAGTGTAGCGATAGCACAGGGGGCAATGGGTTCAAACTTAAACAGTGGAGGTTTAGGTTGGATGTAAGAAAGAAGTGCTGAGGCGCTGGCACAGGGTGCCCAGAGGAGCTGTGGCTGCCCCATCCCTGCAGTGTTCAAGGCCAGGTTGGACACAGGGGCTTGGAGCAACTGCTCCAGTGGAAGGTGGCCCAGCCTGTGGCAGGGGTTGGAGCTGGAGGAGCTTTGAGGTCCCTTCAGCCCAAACCAGGCTGGGATTCTATGATTTCTGCACTTAACCTGCAGCTGCATTGGTGGACTGAGTAGTGGCTGGTGCTGTGCACTGAGGATGTGCTGGGACATCAGCCCTGCCCATCAGAGCAGGGACCAAGACCTGACCGGAACTGCAGATCACCATTACTGCTGTGACCTTTCCTTCTCTTTTATTGCCCCACCAGGACTGTCCCCAGCTCTTCCCCACAGAGGAGATCCTGATCCCAGTGGGAGAGGTGAAACCCATCACGCTGAAGGCAAGAAACCTGCCCCAGCCCCAGTCTGGCCAGCGCGGGTACGAGTGTGTCCTCAGCATCCAAGGTGTGATCCACCGCGTGCCTGCCCTGCGCTTCAACAGCTCCAGTGTCCAGTGCCAGAACAGCTCGGTGAGGGACCAGCAGGGTGCCCAAAATGGGTGTCAGATGCGAAGGGGATGGGCTCAGCCATGGGGAGAGTGGAAAATCTGGAGTTAAACTAATCCTGGAGTTAAACTAATCCTGAATTCCTGGTGGGAACCTGCCATGGGCATGTGAGGTGTTTCATTATAACACCAGCTGGGAGAAGATCCTTTATCTGGCAGTTCCATGTCTGACTGCGGGGGGTCGGCAAAGAGGAGAAGGAGAGAATGCAACCAAAGGTGTTAAGGCAGGCTAATTCACATGGGGGAGATAAGGCAAATCACAGACCCCTTATCAGGGAGCTGTCGAATTCCAGGTCATGGTAGCTGCATGAATACAGTAATGCTGAAAAGCAGCATGGTGCAGGGAAGGAGGGGGAAAGGAAAACTGGTGGGAGAGAGAGCACAGTGTAGCAGAGAGAGGGAAATCATCTGAATGATGCTGCTGCGGAAGCAAGGCAGGGGAAGGTGGCTTTCCTCCATAGGTTGAGGCTTAGCCAAGCCAATGGACCTGGCACATTTTAACCCAGAACACACAACATCACCGTGACAGGTACTCAGGGATGCCAAAACGTGAATGGCAAATGCAACCCATGTTTGGTCTCATGTGGCACAGTCCAGCTGGAGGACAGGCAGAGAAGAGTGTGGTCCTTCCCCTCCTTTCCATGCATTTGATGATGTCCATGGGCAAAGAGGGCACGTTCAGTTTGGTTTAGGCAGCAGAACAGGTCCACTCGAATATTCAGTGCAGATGGTCTTAAATAGTTGATGAAGTTTTGAATTTTTAACAATTTCAGTGGATATTTATATATCAATGGCCATCTTTGGGCCTTGCAGCAAGGTGGATAATAAATGTGTGAATACTATAGAGTACTTTTACTATCCAAGGAGATTCATAAACATTAGAGAAGCGCTTTGATTCCTGTTAAGCTAATAGGAAGCGGTAGGTAGAGTATGTAAGGGCAATTCTGTACTCACAGCTTATCACTTGTGCAGAAGATCTAGGCTCACACCAACTCATTAAAACTCAGGCCAGGTGAATCAGTACAACCGAATGTAAAAGTTAAAGCTGTACAACTACTGCACGGGGGACAGTCAAAGCAATCTGCTTTGGTTTTATCATCATTCCCTCATTCCAAAGAGGTGGGAATGTTCACTCACCTTTTTAAGTCTCTAGCAGCTCTTGGTTTGCTGAAAGAGAGTAACAGAAAAAGGCCTCATTGGTGCTCATTGTGAGAATGGGAATTTCAGAATCCTCTGGGAATTCATCCAAAGCATCCAGATTCCCTCAGCCACAGCCCTCAGGATGTCTGCGAGAAGGTGAATCATTCCATCCAGTGCTATCCTAGACGAGGCTGAAGCAGAGATTGGGAAAGGAGCTCTCTGCACCCTCTGTTTTTTGTCAGCTATTTCATCAGGCAGAACTTTGCAGTGTGACTTTGAAGCTCCCAGTCACACCAGGGTGCATGTTGATCCTGGGAGAAGATAGCCTGAAGGCAGCAGTCCTTCCACTGGGATCAACTGGAGGTGCTGTATTGATAAGCTAGAGACTGAGTGACAAGAGCAACCACAGCATGTGAAGTAATTAACCTATTACCTCTCACAAGGACTAGGCCTGATTTAATTATCTCCTCCTGGTGAGGAGGAGGAAGTCAAAGCAGGACCCTGGAGATGAAGTGTGGTGGTTCAGACATCAGTGGGTTTTAGGTGGAGGTAATGGTTGCTTTAAAAAAAGAATTCTTTTCCTCTGAGTGCCTCTGGTACATCCTCCAATCATTTCATTCTCAATCTTCTCCTTCAGTATCTCTACGATGGGATGGATATCAGCAACTTAGCAGTGGACTTTGCTGTGGTGTGGAATGGAAACTTTGTTATTGACAACCCGGAGAATCTGAAAGGTAATGTCTGCTTGAGTTGGCTTTCCAGACACGGGAAGGAGGGTGGTGATGGGGCCAAGAGTGTGGCTGTTGGGGCAGAGCAGCATTAGCTGCCATCAGAGGCATTGTGGTCCTGGTGGATCCTGCTGTGGATAAGAGCAAACTCACTTTGCTTCACTGATAGTGGTGCTCACTAAGTGCTGTTGATACAGCCTTGGCTGTGGGAGCCACGTGTGCAAGTCCAGTCTGCAGCTTGATAAGTGAAAGGATAATAGATACTAGATTTAGATATTAGGAAAACATTCTTCCTGATGGGAATATGGCGAGACAATGGAAAGGGTTGCTCAGAGAAGCTGTGGCTGCCCCGTCCCTGGCAGTGTTCAAGGCCAGGTTGGACTTAGAGCAACCCAGTCTAGTGGAAGGTGTCCCTGGAAGGTTGGAACCAGACGGTCTTTAAGATCCCTTCCAACCCAAACCATCCCATGATTCTGTGAAAACTCAACAAATGCCTTTGCTTGGAAGTGCAAGAGCAGCTGCAGTCCCTGTGACTCTTTCAGTCCTTTGCACTCAGTGCCCGTCCCCTCTTCCCCGCAGTGCACCTCTACAAGTGCGCAGCCCAGCGCGAGAGCTGCGGGCTCTGCCTCAAAGCCGACCCCAAGTTCGAGTGTGGCTGGTGCAGCGGCGAGGCCAAGTGCACGCTGCGGCCACACTGCAGTGCACCCTCGGCACAGCCCTGGCTCGATTGGTCCAGCAGGAACGTCAAGTGCTCCAACCCTCGCATCACCGAGGTAAGAGCGTCTCCGGATCTTCTCCAGTCCAAGGCCAGGTTGGAGCAAGCTGCTCTAGTGGAAGGTGTCCCTGCCCATGGCAGGGGGTTGAAACGGGATCAGCTTTAAAGCTTCCCACACAAACTATTCCATGATTCTCCTCACTCCAGCCAGAATGGATTAGTGTCTGTCTCCTCCTTGTCTGAAAGTCCACCGTTGTCCATCCAGTGCTGAAGAACAAGGAATAAAACACTCTGCTGCTTCCCATGAAATTAATGTGCGGATCCAGGCACGTGGCTGGGATGCTCAGCCCAGCCGGGATGCTCAGCCCCCTGACCCACAGGCAGCTGTCACTTGCCAGTGATGCTACCAGCATCGAGGTGACCGCTATGGACGGTTGCAAGAATGCTAATTAAACTAGGGAGCTAATTAGTCTATAGCTGACGCTTCTGCTGTTTCTGTTCAGACCACTGAGGGATGCAGAATGTCTCCCAGGAGCTTTTACCAGTAAAACTCTACTCGGTCTGTTAACGTTACCATCAGGAGTGACACTCAGGTGGGGATGAAAGAAGACTTTGGTTTCTCACTTAATTAACTCCTCCTAAAACACCTCCCTTGCCCTGTGTGTGTGGCCAGAAGTGCAGAAGGGGTTGGATCCAAGTAACCTGTTGCACTGGTGCTCGTGGTGGGGTAGCACACAAGTTGCTGCCAGCTGAATAAGGACCCCAGTATGTATGGAAGTTGCCTTCTAACTCAGATTAGTTTCTACACCACTTTAGCTAAAATGACTCATTCTCACATCCCCTGAGAGGAAGGCATCATCCTCCTTTTCGTGGAGGAGGGGAGGAAAACGCAGAGGCTGGTGGGTCTGTATTGGGTCTGGCGATGGAGGAGGATGTGGCTGTGGAGGGTTCATCCATCCTCAGGGACATTAGCAAGCTTTTGGTGTTTCTTTCCTAGACCTTCTCCCCAGGCACACTGTGTATTTAATGGGCAGGTATTTCTCTTGCGCTGCATTTTGTTTACTGCAGAGTGGAGCTTGTGAGGCTGCAGAGGAGCAGAGGGGGCTCTGACCATGCAGAGACATGAAAGCATTAAGCAGCGTTGAGGATCTCTCCTTTGGTGGGTTGGTTTGTTTGGCAAGTCACAGCTATCTTTACAGAGAGATAAAATGAGCCTTAAAGGCTTGCCTTGATATTCACCTTGTCCTGCCAGTAGTCAGAAACCAAAGGTTTCTTATCTGAGTGCTGTTCTTCTTGCACAAGGATGTGCTACATGATGAAAGCAAAACGGTCTCTGCCTGAGATTTTCTTCACCATAACCCATTCAGACAGTTACAGCGACAAAGCCTTAGAAGTCATTTATTCACCTCTCCTAAGCTAAGCAGAGAAGGGGAAAAGCACTGCTCCAGCCACCCAGTGACTTGCATCTAAGCTCTGCCAGGTTGGCTGCAGGCATGGAGCTGCCACCAAGTGTTTTATCACCATCCAGCTTGAAAACAACACTTTTGGGCTCTGTCCAAGGAGAAAAGAGCAAAGCTGTGCTGCTACAGATTTCTTGTCTCCATCACCAGGTCTGTGTGTCAGCCTTCAAAGCGGGAAGCGCAGGGTGCCTTGCCAGGGGATGTTCTGAGTCTCAGGAGATTGCTCTAAATGGATTCAGAGATGTGGGAATCGAGTAGGAAATCTCTGCTTTCCTTGGCAGATTGGCTGTTGACCCACAGAGAGGGTCAGCAATAGAAAACACAGGTTTCAGGGGGGGATGTGTCCCCATGGCCTCTGCTGACTGGCAGCGTTCTGAGCCGTGTGATTTGAACACAGTGTTTGGTGGTTTTCCTTGAACTCCACCTCCCTCCCTTCTCCTTATGAATTTACAGCTTTGGTTTCGCTTATTCTTCATGACAAGTCAAGTTCTCAGTTTTCACTGTTGTAGAAAAAGAAGGGGGAAAGGAGCAGAGGGAAGTCGTGGCCCTCTTTGTGTGCTTTGAGATCCACTGGTGGGAAGGGCGCTGAGAGGGCTGAACACTCCTACTCCTGAAGACTTCTCAACAGCACAGGTTAACTTCTCTCAGCTCCCTTCCCCTGGGATTGATTATCTTGGAGACCACGAGGCCTTTACAGCCTTCATTGCAGTTGGGTCCTTTTTGCTGCCATCTGAGTTGATCCAGTGTTTTGGGTACCAGTTTACCCTGTCCAGTGCCTTTGAGGGATGCATAACTAGTAGGAAGAGACTCTGTTTGAATAGCCACATGAGTAAATGAGCAGCGGGTTCTATTCAGTCCTGGTTCTGCATGAGAGGCCCAGCCAGCACCCACAGTGTCCCTCTAACAGGGTAAAACTTCCACATGGTCTGTGGTCTGAGCAACAAGTAAATAACCCCCGTTTTCTTGTGACAAGAGGCACTCTGATCTCCTACTTACTTACTTGCAGGCCTCATTAATATAACATCAGTGCAACAAACAGCTGAAGGGGGGGCAGTGTCAGGCTGAATAATGGAGTTGCTCTGCTGAAATAACAATTAGGTTCTGAATGTGCTATCAGCTAAAGCAGAGACAAGAAGGGATCATGCCGGGATGACAGTGCTTATGTGCTGGTCCCCTGCTGGGCTCATCAGCTGGGATCCAGCTAGCTTAGAGCAGGATGAAAAAAGACAAAGAGAAGGAAGGTAGATGACGTTTTAGGAGGGGGCAGGGGTTATGCCATTTATTCTGCAAGCCATGTGCTTGCTTTGCACCCTAACAGATGCCAAGGGGTTATTGTGCAGAATGGTCTTAGGCTCATGGCTTGCCTTCAGCTCTGGAAGGAAAACCCCATCCGATTCACAGCCAGCCCTAGGTCTCCCTGTGTTGTGCACAGACTTCTCCTGGAGGCTAAATATTGCTTTATGTCAAAAGTGCTGAACCACGAGGCTGAGAACATTTATCCTGCATCATTACAGCAGTGTCTTCTGCAGGGTGGGGACGGAAGTGTGCTGGCACTGTGCTGGGGCTCCTGGATCGCTGGGTTCGCTTGGATCCCAACCTCAGGGATCCTCAGGATCCCTACCTTGGTTTCAAGAAAGAAGCAGCAGCAAAGCCAGAAATGCAGTGGTGCATCTGCATCCCTTATGTGGTGTGAGTGCAGAGTGTGAGGTAACCAAGCTCCTACCACCAGCCACTTCAGCTCTGTATTTGGATCCATTCTGTGAATAACACAGTTCTTCATGGTTGTGGAAACCCTGGTCCTGAGCAGCAGGAACGTGTGCTTGGTTAGGGGGGGTGGATTGCTTATTTGTTTCATGCTAGGTGAGGCTGATGCTGAGGGGAGAGGTGACCTGCTCAGACATCAGCAGAGCCAATGTCCCTGCTCCCGCAGCCCATCAACATCTCAGTGACAAAGCTGCTGCAGTTTTGCAAACCACCTCAAATCTTGCAGCAGAGATGCAGACCTCTGAACAGGAGGTGTATGAGTCCTGGTGGTGGCCTTGGGTTGAACTTAGGTGCTCTTTGCAGCTTCTCTTGGCCCTCCCCAGAGCTCTGAGTGAAAAGCCACCCTGCTGCAGTCCAGTGCTGGAAACCTGGGAATATGTCTTCTTAATCCTGTCTGTCTCGGATTAGGAATACAGAATGTGATCACAGCCAGCCCTGCAGCTCCCAGGACAGCCAGGCTGGGGTTAATACTGCGTTGGCTGGAGATGCCTTGGCCACCACGTGAGGAGGTGACCCAGGGATGCTGCTTGGAGGGGTCGCCAGCGCTTGATGTGATGGGACCTTTAAGACTTATCTTCTTTCTGTGATTTTGACTGAATCTCTCCAGCTGTAATTAATCAAATGCATCTGTTGTAACCCTGGGGCTGCTTTGTGGCACAGTTACTTCAAAACTGTTCAATTAGTGGCCACTAAAATCTAGGTCGAGTGGAGGGAGCTCCATATTGGGGATTTTCCAGGTCAGGACATCTTGAAAATACAGCATCAGCTCTGCTTTGTGTGGGGAGGCTCCACTGGTTGCGGGGAGGTCAGGAAATGATAAACTGGGACTTCTTCTGAACAGTGATGAGACCGCAAGTGCGCTCCAGCAAATGCATTTTAACATACTCTGGGGCTGCAAGGGACAGTTGTAGCTGTCAAGGACGTGAAGTGCCAAGCTCAGGTAATTCCCATTACCAGTGCATGCCTTCAGGACTCGGTGTAATGCAATCCAATGTGATTTCGTAGCATCTTTTAGGGGCACATAGAGCTTCACAGAGCTAAATGGTACAAAACATGGACATGGTGTGAGTTACAGAAAGCAGCAGCACAACAGAGAGTGTCTGGTGAATAAATCAGAAGCCTCAGTCATGTGGGTGAGGGCAGAGGGAGGTAGAAGTTGGAGCCTACACAGAGGAAGGAGGCGGAGGGTTGATGTGTGGTGTATGGAGCAGGCTGAACCCCAGCATGTGTGGCCAAGTTCCATTCAGGAAGGGGTTTTGAAGAGCTCCAGTGTTTGCCAAAGACAGGGCCGGAACAAACAAGCCTGAAGAAGATTTCCCCATTAAATTAATTGAACTGCATTATTGTGGATTATGTTTGTTTATGGATAACAGCTGTAGCATGGGGAATATTTGTAACTCACCCAAGAGAAACGATGGACTGGTGGCAGATGAAGGACAACCATTTGACAGTCTTGGGTTCAACTTTTATGCCGATGCATTATTGTAATTTATCCTCCTAATTGAAGAGGATAGTGTCCTTAATGGAAGTCTATAGGAGCAGAGGTGATTATAGCTGAGGCAAGCTACGAACAGGCAGCTTTAAAGCACACACCTCACCCTTTAACATTTCTAAGTCATTTGAGGTGCCAACTTCCTAATAAAATGTGACATTAACGTTCAGGGAACAGCCAAGGCAGGAGTTTCAGATCTCCAAAGCAGCAGGCTACTTCTGCAGGGTAATTTACCATATTCTGGGTATATAAGAAGAGTCAGTCTCATCGTTCTGCAAGGCTTTCTTGGGGGATGGCATTGCCCATGCCTCTTGGCCAGCTCAGGGACCATGATGTCCTCCTTTGGAGCATGGCAGGGATGGATTTCAGCATCACTGGGCTTCTCAAAGACATCCAGAGGAGTCACGAGGAGGTGGCAGTGGCCTGGGTTCGGCAGCAGGAGGAGGTGGAGGTTGCAGAACTCAGCATCCCTGAGCAGATGTCCGCGGCCACCAGCTCAGTGTCCCTGTGTTTTGTTTCCCTCCAGATCCTGACGGTCTCAGGCCCCCCAGAAGGAGGGACGAGGGTGACCATCCGTGGTGTGAACCTGGGCCTGGACTTCTCGGAGATCGCCCGCGGGGTGCAGGTGGCCGGGGTGCAGTGCACGCCGCTGCCCGAGCACTACGTCGTCGCTGAGCAGTGAGTGGCTTCAGAGACCCCAACTGTCCACCCCATGGGTCCCCAGGGCTGGCCAGCACCCACAGAGCATCTTCCCTGACCCCCAGCAAACCCACCCTCGCAGGGAAGAATCGCTTCCTTGCATCTAACCTAAATCTTCCCTCTTTAAGTTTGAATCCATCAGCCCTTGTCCTATCACTCCAGTCCCTGTTGAAGAGCCCCACTCCAGCATCCTTGTAGCCCCCTTCAGATACTGGAAGCTGCTGTGGGGTACCTACTCAGCTTCTCTTCTCCAGGCTGAACAACCTGAAGGGGATGAGGTGCTTAGATGCTCTCTGGGGGTGTCCAGCAGCCCTTTAAGCTTTCATTAAGTGTTTTGTTTCCTTCCGCACCAGCATTCCTGCTTTGCTAAGCAACTTTTCTGATGAGCACCTCGCTGTTGATGCTGAGCTCTCTGCCCCTTCTGCTCCCCGTTGTATTTGAAATGCAGGTGATGCTGCTGCCTGCACACAGCCATTTGTTAGGCGGGTGTGAGGCTGTGACAGCTGCTTAATCCGAATGAGCCTCCACTGGAGTCAGTTCATTTATTTCACTGAGGAAAATGTCAACCAAAAATTCAAGAACAGGCATTGTAAGAGAGGATGGGCGAGTGGGCCCCCCAGAGTGACACGTGCTCCTGGGGCTGTGGCCAGGGGGTTGTTCACGTGCAGCCAAAGTGCTCAGGGATGTGTTGAGGGTCATCTGAGAGAGTAGCAGGGGAGCGATACATGACGACTTACAGAATGGTTTGGCCTGGAAGGGACCGCAAAGCTCCTCCAGCTCCAACCCCTGCCACGGGCAGGGACACCTTCCATAGAGCAGTTGCTCCAAGCTCCTGTGTCCAACCCGGCCCTGAGCACTGCCAGGGATGGGGCAGCCACAGCTTCTCTGGGCACCGTGTGCCAGCGCCTCAGCACCCTCACAGGGAAGAGCTTCTGCCTCAGAGCTCATCTCAGTCTCCCCTCTGGCAGTTAAAGCCATTCTCCCTTGTCCTGTCCCTACTTGCCCCAGGAGCATCTCCATGGCCTCCTCCGGACTTGCTCCAGCAGCTCCACTATGAAGGGCACTACGGGCATGCAAAGCATCACTGATGTTATTGCAGGAACAGCTCGAGCCACTGCACCAGCGCTGCTGTCACTGCTAGTGGTTTGGGCTGTTCTGCTGAGCAGTGTTTTGTTCTATTTTTCAAATAAAGGATGGAAGATTATGAAATTATCCTCCTTTGATGGTATGAAACCCTGATTTTATAATCATGACTCTAATTATGGCTCTTGAGCTTTCGAAGTTTGTTAACATCATTAAAACATTTACCCTGGGCAGATAACAGCAAGCATTAGCAGGAGAGCTGTCTTTTAAAGATGAAAACAGATAAAAGGACCCTCTTAAGGGTTCTGTGGGCAGACTGAATTCCAAGACTGTAATGACTCGCCATATGCTCCAGCCATGCAATCTATCAGCCAGCAATTAGGTTAATGTTGGTGAAAGGGCCACTTAGCCCAGCAATCAGCACCCTACAGCTCTGCCGAATGCATCATTTTGTAACAAGGTACCTGCTGGGAATTTGGCTTTTATCAGGAATTGGGATCAGGTGTATCAGGTCGCTTGTCCCCCACCCCGTGCCCCATTGTGATGGCTGGTGCTGTACAGCAGCTGCTTTACTGGCAAATCATAGAATCGTAGACTGGTTTGGGTTGGAAGGACCTCAAAGCTCCTCCAGTTCCAACCCCTGCCACGGGCAGGGACCCCTTCCATAGAGCAGGGTGCTCCAACCCCTGTGTCCAACCCGGCCTTGAGCACTGCAGGGATGGGGCAGCCACAGCTTCTCTGGGCACCCTGTGCCAGCGCCTCAGCACCCTCCCAGGGAAGAACTTCCTAAGATCTAATCTAAGTCTTCTCTCTTTCAATTGAATATTATATATTCAATAGATACAGAGTATTCAGTGTTTTCCCCCACATAGAGCACTTGGGGTATTCTTGCTTCTTGTGGGAGAAAACCTCCACTCTCCTCTCCTGCCCATGGGGTGTCGGGAATCACTTCCTCTTCCTTTGCCTATGGGCTGGCAGGAGCAGAGATGATTGCTCTCAAATGCCAGCCCTCCATCCTAGCCCAGCACCTGGCAGCACAGCAACCCTGCCAGTCTGCAGGAGGAGAAGCAATGATAGCAGAGAGGTTCATGGGCAATGTCTGGCTCAAAGGCAGAGAGAAGAGCACGTGGCAGATGAAGGCGCACAGCTGAGATGCTTCAGTTCCTGTTCTCCAAGGGCAGCATCTCTCTAGGCAACTCGTTTTGATATGCAGTAATAAGGACGTTCACATTACAGCTCCTGACTACATGTGTGTATTTCGTTAGGCCTCCTGGCATCACCTGTGCATGCTCATCCGCAGGTTTTCTTCCTGTAGTCTATTTTATGTTATTTGTAGTTAATTCAGTGCTGCTGAAGGCAGCTGACACGCTGCCTCCACAAATGGAAGCCTTTTATATGTTGGCGCAGCATTGGCAGAGGAGTGAGCAGTTTCCCTGCTGCTCTGCAGAGGTGCCCTCAGCCTCACATGGGAAGTGATGCTCTGGCTCATCCTCTGACCCCACTGTCGGGCCAGACACCAAGGGTCTCATCCCTGCGTTCCCCTGCCCCAAAGCAGGTTGATCCTGTCCTCAGATTTCCAACGCCTGACCGGATTCTCTTGGATTTGTCTTCCCACTGTCGCTGCAGGAGCAGCATCCATCCCCTTTAGGTACAGATAGAGAGCCCCACCAGCTGACATCCCTTTGCAAACCTCTCTGAAACCTGCCAGCATAACAGGCATTCACTTACTCTCATCTCCAGTCAATGTTACACATCCCCTGAGTTATGTACCATACCCACAGGGCAATGAGTTGTTTCCTCATCATCATCCAGCCTGGCCTGCTGGGGTTAACCCAGCAGCTCTCCATGTCCTTAAGTGCCTGTGGGGCTGAGCTGGGCCACAGGAGGAGCAGATCAGTGTCTCCCCTGCAAATGCTGCTCTCCACGGCTGTCTCTATCATTTCCAAGCAGGTTTCTCCTTTTTTGATTAACTGGGAGGCTGCAGCGTGAGCTGTTCCCTTAATGAACTCATCTGTTACTCTGAGGACTTCGCACTCACTTTGCTGCTGGCTAATATATTGCCATTAGAGCTCTGCTTTGCTCTGGAGTTTACAGCTTGTAATAATTATGTCTAATTTTGATTTTTTTTTTTCCCCTTTAAATTATAACATGGGGTAAAAATAGACTCAGTAATTAACTTCCTCCAAAGAGGTAGATACCAAAGTTAAGGAAGGAGGGGGAAAAAGGGGAAGGAAGAAGAAAGCCAGCCCTGCATGGGCACTGTTGGCCCCTCCTGCCAAAGAGTCCGTGTGGCATTTCTGCTTCCAGGATCGTCTGTGAAATGGGGCAGGCTCTTCCAGGGATCAGCTCCGGCCCCGTGCTCCTGTGCATCGGAGAGTGCAAACCTGAGTTCACAGCCAAGTCCACGCAGCAGTACATGTTTGTGGTGAGTGTCCTGGGAGGGTGTTGGGGAGAGGGCAGCATGCGTGTCCTATGGGAGCGGCCGGGTCAGATGGATAGGGTTCAACACCAGAAGACAGTCCCGGAATTGCCATCTTCCCTGTGGCATTGCAGGTTTTGGTAGCCCAGCCTGTGAATGTCTACAGAATACATGGGATTTAGGTGGGACACTAAACCCAGGGCTCCCACTGGCTTTGCTCTCAGCTCTGCACCACCAAGGCACTGACAAGCTTCCCTGCATTTCTAGGCTCACTCTTTACAAGTGCACTGGTGTACTCCCAGCAGGAGCCTTACACAGATCACAGAATCCCAGCCTGGTTTGGCCTGGAAGGGACTGCAAAGCTCCTCCAGCTCCAACCCATGCTACAGGCAGGGACACCTTCCACTGGAGCAGTTTGCTCCAACCCCTGTGTCCAACCTGGCCTTGAGCACTGCAGGGATGGGGCAGCCACAGCTTCTCTGGGCACCCTGTGCCAGCGCCTCAGCACCCTCACAGGGAAGAGCTTCCTTATATCCAACCTAAACCCCCCCTTTTTCAGCTTAAAGCCATAACTTTGTACCTGGGGATTTTCTATGAGGAACTGTCAAGGAATTGGAGTCAACATTAGAAATCTTCCTGTTTGTAATGGAGGGATGTTGTTATCTTGGTGCATAGTTAATGGGAGTAAATCCAGGGTGCTGCTTCTTGCTGGTTTTGAAGACGTTTCTATACAGCCCTGTGTGTGCATGCAGGCACCAATATGCCTTTTTGCATGAACCCAGAAACAAGGACAGCAAGCACCAGAGGCCCACCTCTGCAGATCAGGTACTGCTACAGACCTAATCAACTCTGAAAACGAACCATATCTGAGTTGGCTTCTATGCCTATAGATTTAATTTTACCCTTTTGAATGGAAGGGTAATTCTGCATCCAACTATTATGGGCTTTTTGGTTTTCCCTCTCCAAGGATGCTGGTTCAGTGTAAGCTGTCTCCCTTCTTAGTGGAAAGCTGCTTCTTGGCTTGGTGGCTTCTGCTGGTTGAGTGGGTCCTTTATTTCCCTTGTTTAATTAGCAGCCTTTTGATTCATAAACTTAAAAGGTACAGCTGAGCTTTCGCATATCTCCAGTTTTGCCTAAACAGGGTGCTCCATCCTGCCACATTGATTTTGTGCTTAGTGGAATCTGTGTGCAGGGAAATGCCAGCGCTTCCCAATTGTCCACAATTTGTAAACTAATTGAGAGATAAATCAGGCTAACCCCTGCCACCCCCTATTAGTGTTGTATCCCACACCCTCCCCTGGGGTTTCAGTTATTCCACAACATAGCAGAGGTGCAAAATACCACTACATTTTGCTCGAGTATGCCAGGAGCTCTCATCATCACAGGGCAGTGCCAGCATAGTCCCCAGTTCCCCCATTATCAGAAGGCGGGTTCCTATGTGACTCAAGGAGGAATTTCTCTTGCTTTGTGTTAAATAATAACCAGGAGCCAGTGGAAGGTAATTGTGGAGATGAATCTTACAGAATAGTCAGGGTTGGAAGGGACCTTAAGATCGTCCAGTTCCACCCCCCCTGCCATGGGCAGGGACACCTCCGACTAAACCATGGCACCCCATCTTTGCTGTATCTTGCAGGAACCCACTAACATATGCTGAGCATCACCATCCTTTGCGTTGTTGCTTCTGATTTCCAGCACTTACCTTGATTAGATCATTTCTTTTTCTCAGGCACCTAAAACTTCCAGCACATCACTGCCTTTTGTTAGTTGGCCTCTATTTTTCTCTTTAGTGCTGCCACAGATTCCATTACAGCTGCTTTATGCCATTAAAGTCAGTAGTAAAATTGATTGGTACCTTAAAGCAGAGCTCTGTTCTGACCCCGTGAGGGTTTATACCTTCATGAGCTCATCGGGAGCCTGACACCCTGCAGGAGCAATGCTGTCACCTGAATTACACCCTTTTTATCTGGGGAGGTGGAACCTTGGAGCTGTCTTGGTTTGTAAATGTGTCGTAATTATCACCAAATCAAGAGCTGAAGATAGAAGACCTTTATGAAGCTCTCAGGCCCTCATCCAATGCCGGCTGCACCCCAGCCTTGGGATGGGGCTGATGGAGGAGGGGGCTGTGGTGGGCTGGCTGTCTGCAGTGCTCCAGCATTGCAGCTTGCTCCTAACTCACTTGAGGGCATGGTTGCCAGGGTTGGGCTGGAGGCTGAAGGAGGTTTTTGATGGGGAATCAGACATGGAACATCCTTTGAATGTGGTGTTTGCATTTTGGAACCGCTCCTCTTGGTTGTATGAAATGGTCCCCAGCCTGCCTAGTGTAACCATTGCTATCCCCATGCCTATAGTCTGCTATTGCCATTCGCTGGGGTGGCCATCAAATATCCTCAGCTGGAAGGGGACCCACAAGGATCATTGAGTCCACTTTGACCCCAGCTAGAACAAGAGCTGGGAGCTGCCAATGAGCAGCTGAAGGATAAATCTTTCCCTCCTGCACCATTATCCCATAATAACCCGCACCAGGGTGAATTGTGTGTTTTATTCTCTGGTCTCTTCAGGAGTCAGGGTCAAACAGGCCCGAGCTGCTTTGGCAAATGCTGTGGCACCCAGAAAACACGTTGCATTGTGAAAACGGGGCAAACTCTGGGAGCTGCCAAGGAGGCGGTGCCCGGGGAGCAGAGCTGGGAGGCTGCCAGGCTTTGCAGATGAGAGTCACAACAAGGGGAATGCGGAAGCATTAGGAAAACAATTTGGTAATATCCACTGATTGAAAACAAACAGAAAGGTACCTGCTTTCTGCAAACTCTATTAAGGGGGATAAAAGCTCACCTGGTGCAAGGAAGGATAAAGACATTGCTGCAATAACATCACCAGGGAAATGTCGAGTGGGATCTGTTTGCTCATTAAGGATATCTGTCCATCAGCAATGGGAAGTGGGCTCTGCCCCTACAATGCCACCACAGGGGGGTTCATGTTAAGCTGGAGCTGCCTTTTGTTAAAGTCCTGCGGCGTTGCCCATGACCAGACCCTGGTGGGGGTTTTTGATGCTTTACCACGTTGGCAAACTTGAAATATTTAGGTTCAGATTTCCAGCGTGGCAATTTGCCAGGCTTGGGATATATACAGCTTTTGAAAGTGCAGTGCAAACAGCTTACCTCTGTGTAAAGACTGAGTTGAAGGTAAATACCTAATTTTGCCAAGGCTAAATTTACACTCACTTTGTTGAACCACATTTTATCTTTCAAAGCTGTGTTCAAAAATGTAGCAGGAGATTTGTCACATGTCCAGGACACATCTTCTCTTTTGCTTTTCCGTTCTAAAAAGGATACCTGCACTCAGCCAGAGCATAAAGATGCTCCGGGGAGGATGTTTCTGCATCTGGCACGGTCCCTGGGCTCACAGCGTCTCCCTTCACAGCACTGAGTTTGTCCTTTGGTTTCTCCAGACTCCAGCAGTGAGCTTCCTGAATCCAAGTCGTGGTCCGGAGTCGGGAGGGACAAAGGTGACCATCTCCGGGCACTACCTGGGAGCCGGCAGCCACGTGTCGGTGCTCCTGGGAAACCAGACCTGCAAATTCTATGGGTAAGGGGCCAAGCCATGTCATGGAATCCTGTGTCATGGAATCACACACTGGTTTGGGTTGGAATTGACCCTAAAGCTCATCCAATACCAACCTCGTGCCATGGGCAGGGACACCTTCCATTAGAGCAGGTTGCTCCAAGCCCCATCCAACCTGGCCCTGAACGCTGCCAGGGATGGGGCACAGCATCCTGGTTATCAGGGCTGTGCACAGTGCATCTCCTGTAGCTGAGCATGCAGCCATGGCAGAAAACTCATCTGGGAACCCCTGAAGCCTCCCATTTCCTCTTTTATTACCCGAAACTATCTTCTCCTATACTGTGGCTGGGCCTTGCTTGGCAAGGGAGGGACTGCATGAGTATTGGTGCTGTCCATTATTTCATTTTCCTGCTGTTACAACATTAACTGACACAAACATCACTGCAATTGTAAAATGTTTATAGTGGTCATCAGGACCTGCCCTGAGCCTGGTTAATCTGAAGAACATGCAGCAATCATAAGAAACAGCTGGTTTCTCTTTTCACAGTTCAACAACCTGCATTGCTTTTATTGCAGCCCCTGCTGCACACCCCTCAACCTCCCAGAAATGGTCAGAGCAAGGGGTGGGCTTCTGTGTGGCAGAGCAAAGCGAGGATCTGCACGCACCTTCTTGCTGAGAAACTTGCACAGCCATCCATCTCCTCAGGGATTCCTATGGCAAATTTGCTTTTTAGCCAGCAGTGTAAACACAGAGTTGATATTTGCAGGGTTTAATGGGTTTTATTGGGGCTTAGTTAAAAAAAGATACAGGCAGTGCAAATCTGTGTGCATCACACGTCTATGCAGCGTACATCTGTGAGCATACACATCTATGCCCTGTACCAAACCCAAAGGTGATGGGGTGCATTTCAGAGCATGGAGAACCTAAGCAAAGTGGTGTGATGTGCAAAGGGACTGTCAGATCAGGCTTCCCAGGAGGAACTGAGGAAGTAGCTAGGAAAGAAAAGACCCCTGAAGGTGAATTTCTTATCTGGAAGAGTGAGAGGCTCATTATGGGAGCTGGGGATGTTGAGATCCTAGAATCACAGAATAGTTTGGGTTGGAAAGGACATTAAGATATCCAGTTCCAACCCTCTGCCCCTGGTAGGGACTCTCCCACTAGATGAGGTTGCTCAAGGCTCCATCCAATATAGCCTTGAACACTGCCAGGGATGTGGGAGCATGTTGGGATATTAGTGCTTCTTCTGCACCCATCCTAGACTGGTGCTTCAGGACATGCCAAGGTCTTCAAGTGCAGATCAATTCACTGTAACCAGTGCACCAACATTTCTTCCCTCATCCAAAGCAAAGGTGCCAGATTGCTGCCTCAGGTGCACGCGGATAACGGCGTTCCCACCGGCAGAAGCAGCCTTGGAAGCTGGCCTGCAAGCAGCATCAGCCCTGTGATATAATCCCTTAAATATATGATTATATTCAGGCAACCTGCAGACAGTGACCTGCAAAACCTGGGAGTTGTGAACACTCTGTATGGTCTAATTACAGCAGGCGAGCAGAAACCTAAACAAAGCCAGGGCACTGTATGAATGGCACCATCCTTCATGTGGGGTCACGCTGTGCACTTTGTTTTGCTTGGACTGTTTGGAGGCAGTGAACTTCAACTGGACTCGAGGGTGTGGGGGAGCCTGATTAGATGAAGCAGCTTCTAATGAGATTCACTCTAATTACAGCTTCCCCCGTTCTCCCCTCCCTGCTCAGAGGAGTGGGTAGCTTCACCATGACGACATGCTAATAGCATGGAAAGCTAATTAACTGATCACAGGGAGCTGAGAGCAGCCCTGCCAGCAGTGAGGCATCACTCTGGATCTTGTGCCAGAGCTAAGCAGGCACAGTAGAGTCTGGCAGGGCTGGGCAGAAAGCAGGCAGCAGGCAGCTCTTCAGCATCCACAGAAACACAGAGAGAAGCAGCAAGGAGGGTGGAGAAACGCGCTCCTTGCACAAGGATGCCATTGTGGTTAAATGAAACTTAGGTGGAGAGTGAGAATGAGACCAGGGAGGAGGAGGAGGAGGAGGAGAGCAGGAAGGGGTAGACAACTGCATCAACAGAAATAGTCCACTCCAATCTGTTTTGAGATATTTTAGGTAGATGTTTCTGTTCCCTGGGTTATGGTGGATGGGTGTGCAAAGGTGTGCACTGGGAATGTCTCAGTACCCGCTGTTGGATACCCCTTGGAATGCCCAGTGCCGAGTGACGTGTCTGTACTACTTAGGGAGTGTCTGAGGGACCTTGAAAGGGGCCCACAGAGCATCTCCTTGCTCAGGTACAGACACCAGAGCCCTGCTGGGAGCAGAGCAGGGGCACGGCTTCACTTGAGCCTCCAATATTCATGCTTCATGAGCTGTGCAGCCTCTGATGGTGAGGATGGGGAAGAGTGGACCTTCGGGAGTGCCAGGGTTTGATTCGAGTGCTGTGCTGAAGACCTGCCTGCCTTCTCCCTTGTGAGAAGCAAAAATTAAATGGGCCACAGAAGCAGCGTGGCTTTTTTGGCAAGCCAGGAGCAGGTTTGGGCAGGCAGGGCAACCCACAAGTGGCCCTACAGGACACTGGCCTTCCAGGAATGTCCTCCAGCACTTTTATATGAGCAGTGTCCAGGCTCACCACAGAGCTGTGCAGGTCCTTGCAGCTCTCCTGGCAGCAGGAGCATCGCCTCTTGGATCCCATTCCCCTTCTCCATCCATCCATCCATCCATCCATCCATCCATCCATCCATCCATCCACCCACCCACCAGTGCCTTTGTGCTTTGTCAGCCCCTCTCTTCCCTGCTGCCTCAACCTTCTCCTGGGCTTCACTGGCAGCAGATGGTCTGTTGTGTCCGGCCAGCCAGTGCCAAGGCCGAGGTCACCCCTGCTCTGATGGGGACACAAAGGCGGAAGGCAGCGGTGACGGTGGCATCGCCCTTCCCGGGGGGCTTCATGCGCTCCATTATGCTGTGCACAAGAGCCCGTGTGCGCAGTGGGGTGGGAGGGGAGGAATTTGGCTTTTGAGTGAGCTTATGCATCCCATTTCAAAAGCAGCCATCTGTTTTCACACGCCCAGCAGAAGGCAGCGGGTTCACAGAGGGATGCGGGAGGCTGCAGCTTGGCACAAAGAGGAATTTCAGGGAGCCTGCGCTTCTCTTTTGGTGGGCAGACAGAGTCCCTTTCCATGCCAGTGAATCTCTCCTGCCCATCTCAGGAGCTCGGCCCCTTTCAGGTATCAGAGTGTAGGGCTGGCTGATGGCACAGCCTTTTAGTGAGCTGCAGGTCAGCACTAGGACCAGGGGGTTTCTGCCCCTATGCTGTGACTGCCCATTAAAGCTTCCCTGCCTTCTCTCTTGCACAGGCGATCCATGAACGAGATCATCTGCGTGTCAGCTCCATCAGCCCATGGCCTGGGGGCTGTTCATGTCTCTGTCAGCGTGGACCGGGCTCAGCTGGAGAGGACTTTGCTGTTTGAGTACATTGATGATCCAAAGGTGCAGCACATTGAACCTGAGTGGAGCATTGCCAGGTAACAAAAGGCTCTGACATAATTTCCTTCACAGCAGGAGGGTAAATCAGCATGCCTAGTCTGGGTTTTCTCTCTCAACCTGTGATCTGTGAGGTCAAAAGAGGGTCAATTTGGAAATGCACATCCCATCCAGCATCCTGGATTTGTCAGGGCTGTGCATCTGCAGCATCTGCAGTTACCAAAACTCAGGTCCAGAGTTACTATCAAGTAGCTGTGATTACCAAGGCAATTACAGCAGCAGCAGTCTGCCCTGAGATTCTGGGAGCACGAATAAAGCCAAGATCACTTCCATGTGCTGAAGAAGTGCACAATTGCTCATTAAAGGCTCCTTCTCATAGTCCTGCAATAAAACAAAACCAGCAAGCACCAAGAAAGGAAAAAGCTGATGCTAATCAAAACGTAGTGTTTATCCCAGACTCACTGCTTGGTACAGGGCGACCGGCGCTGTCACATCACTGTGGCATCATCGCTGCTAAAACCCTATGCCAGCCTCATCCCCTGGGGTTACTTTAATGGTTGTGCTCACACAGGCTGAAACATAGCAATTCATTTCAAATTCCAATTGTTTTTTAAAATTGCCCTTGAAAGAAGAGAGCAGCTCACAGCAGGCTCTGAGGTGTCTGCTTTGAGTCCCAGTTCAAGACAGCGTCTGGTCTGGGGTGAGATGGGTTTGGTTGGCTGCTTCAGGAAGCCACGGTTGAAAGACCTTGAACAGAGGCACAGGCTGTAGGGGAACTGGGGTTCTCTAGCCTGAGGGGTTGTGTTCTACCTGGCCCACATGGCATTGGGTGCTCTTCATCCCTCCCCTCCTCTGCGTGACAGCTTGATGCATCTGCAATCCAGATGCAAGTGCATGTCAGCTCCTTCACTGCACATACCATTTGTTGTGTTCCTTAAAAACATCACTACGTAAATCATTAACCACCGTGATTAATTTATTGTCTTACATATTTAGTCTCAGCTCAGTTGATTTCTTCGGTCCCATTTCTCATCCTGCTGCCTTGCAGTGCTGTTAGGTGGGAGAAAGCTGCGAGTATAAAATCTTGCTGACTTTGGACACCCTTCCCCAGTGACTCAGGGAGTGGGAATTAATCCCTGCTGTCTCCTGGTGCCTGAAGTGTCTGCAGAAAACATCTTTCTGAGATCAACAAGCATCCTTATTGTCAAGCAGAGCCTCTGTCCACAGCATTAATCAGGTGTCTCCTGGTTCTCCACAGCGGACACACGCCTCTGACCATTACTGGCTCCAACCTGGATGTGATCCAGGAGCCAAGGATCCGCGTCAAGTACAATGGGAAGGAGTTTGTCAATGTAAGTAGCTGCTGTCTGCACGGTGCCTGGGAGCATCCCTCGGCATGGGTCCCCCCCAGCCGGGTGCACACGTGCACTGGTTGCTGCTTTGGGATTGTTTCCCTAGATTTACCCAACCTGGGAACGCTGGAAAGAGGGATTCTTACACACAGAAATTACTTCCTCAGCAGCACAGTAACTGCCACCGAGTTTTCAAAGCTAGAAATGGAAGACTCCATTCTGGGTCATCTCAATCACCTCAAATTCTGTCTTGGATCGGATAAAGTTTCACTCTGAAATTCCCCCTTTTGTCAGAGGCCCTGAAACCTTTTCTCTCCCCAGCTCCTTTGATTTCCAGTCCCTAGCTCAGGTCTACAGGCATATTATGATGGGAAGCCCAAGTGTAGCTGCCTCCATCATTCCCAGCCGCTCCACACTTCCCATTTTAGTCCTGCTCTTTCTGTAGAAGCCCAGAGTAGGCACTGAGACCTGCCAGCTCTGAGGCTGCTATGTTTAACCCGTCTCTCCCTAACTGCCTCTCTATAAATAAACCTCCCACTGCCACAGCTCTGGGCCCAGCAAACCTGGTCCAGCCTGGGGAGGGGAGGAGAGAGGGAACCACTTCTGAACAAGAAGCTTTCAGGCTGCTTTCGCAGCTCAGTCACTGCAGTAAGGCCAGATGCTGCTTCCCCATATCCAGCTCACCATGTGAGGGATGCTGGACATGGAGCTCTGGGTATTTTGGTGAAGCTGGGTGTTATTTTTAAGGCTCTTTTTCTTCCTCCCTCTTATCACCCTAATATTCCCAAAGCAAGGAGTCAGTATAGCAGAATTTGGGTTGATCTGGAATGCCACCTCCTTCCCCAGTCTGTATTTCTTCAGTCCAAGGGTGAGAAACTGAAATGAATCCTTAGCTAAGTGGGAACTAAGCAATGTTCTTTTGTGCTACAAATACAGATTGTACCTCCAGGACCTGCAGAAATTATCTTGACCAAGTAAAACTGCAATACACTGTTTCTATGCAGTGATCTTTCTCGCTGAACCTATATTATCTTGGAAAGGGCAAATCACTTAGCAGCCTTTTCCTATTCCCTTTCTCCCTTCCCCTCTGAAGACCTTTTTCAACAGAGCTCTTTTTAAAGAGACATCTAATTTTGTTGCTAGCACTTGCAGTTATAGTGCTGCAAAAATAATCCTGAAGACACAAAATTGAGTGAAATTAAATTTTCCACTTATGGAGAGAGGCCAAACGGTTGGGCTCTTGCTGCTTTATAAGGCAAGAGCCTCATAAATCAGCCAGTTCCCTGCTTCCAGGCCTGGAGGAGCTGTGGGTATCCTCAGCCTGGCAGGAGATGACCTTCGAGTTACCTCCAGCCCACAAGTGCCAGACAATCATTCCTCTCCCTTGTTGGGAATTGCCTCGACTCACCAGCCTGTAGCCGGCAGCAGGTATTTGCTGGGGGTCTGTTTCTCTGGGCTTTCCAGGGCGTATTTGAGGAATCAGAACATCGTTGTGCAGGTCAAGGTCGAGTTTTCCCTGCTGTCTTTCAAAGCATCACCTTCCTCCCAGGTCTGCAAGGTGGTGAACGCTACAGCGCTGTCCTGCCTGGCTCCCCCGCTCACCTCCGAGTACCGGCCCGGCCTGGATGCTGTGGAGCGGCCAGATGAGTTTGGGTTTATCTTTAACAATGTGCAGTCCCTCCTGGTCTACAACGACACCAAGTTTATCTACTACCCCAACCCAACGTTTGAACTGCTGAGCCCAACTGGGGTGCTGGAGCAGAAGCCAGGGTCACCCATCATCATGAAGGTAAGGAGACCTTTACTCAAGCCTTGGGAAGAAACAAAAACCCAGTCCCAGAGAGTTTTTCATTCCCTCTTTGGAGAATGGGATACACTGGATGGAGTCCCATCATTTGCACAAGGAATGGGAACGAGGCAGAAACAAGGGAAATGCATCTTTGTACAGCCTTCTCTCCCCTTGTTCCTAGGGCAGAAACCTGTGCCCACCCGCTCCTGGAGGAGCAAAGCTCAACTACACCGTGCTCATCGGAGAGACACCCTGTGCTGTCACTGTCTCTGAGACCCAGCTGCTGTGTGAGCCGCCCAATCTCACCGGACAGCACAAAGTGATGGTGAGGGACCAGACACTCCTTTCAGCGTCCTTTCCCTCCCTCTTTCCCATCCTTTTTCCCCCATTCTTCAGCTCCCTGATGCACTTGGATATTGAGTGCAGTTTCTTGTCCAAGGTTCGGTAGGATTTTAGATCTTTATGGCTGTCTGATTTGAAGCGTAAAATACTGATGTGGATTAGCATGGACAAACTTCTTCCCTCCCTGAGGGAACCTACTATCAAAAGCCTTCTAGAAGGAGCAAATCTTTCTGGCAATGCCTTCAGCACTAGTTATCCTTTCTGTGGTGCTGCATAGCCTTCCTTCAGTAAGTGAGACAACTGGCTTTAAGCTGAAAGAGGGCAGATTTAGATTAGATTAGGAATATATTCTTAACCATGAGGTGGTGAGGCACTGGCACAGATTGCCCCATTGCTGGCAGTGTTCAAGGCCGGGTCAGATGGGGTTTGGAGCAGCCTGTTGTAGTGGAAGGTGTCCCTACCCATGGCAGGGATTGGAACTGGATGAGCCTTAAGGTCCCTTCCAACACAAACCATTCCTGGTTCTATGATTTTCAGTGGGTTGTGTTCTCCCTCCTATTGGCATTTTGACAGTCCTTCCAGCCAGACCTGATCTGCAAAGTGGATGGGAAGGTTTTCCTTCTCCTAAAGCAGAAGCAGCTAGGAATATCTGAACTCTGGCGTGGTTGAATCAATGGTCTCATCCAGGATAATAGACGGTGTCTTCCTCTGCTTTGGTTTTGGGCATGGCTGCTTCCTCTGATCTGCTTGCAGCTGCTGAAGCGCTTGAGTGGAGCCCAAACGAGATTGTAATTGTGATTTATTTCCCTTTAAGTTCAGCATCCAAAACATATTCACATTATCACAGTGTGATGCACAGAAGTGCAACCTGGCTGAGAGCTGCCTACATCTGTGGCCGGGGCACAGCCAAGAAAAGCCTCTCCTGGCATTAACCTCCAGCGTGTTTGCTCTTTAGCTTTCACGTGGGGCTCTCTCTTCCCTTCTCTGTTCTCTCCTTCCAGTTGCTCTGGTTTCTTGTCAGTGAAATTATCACCAGGTTGCTTATGTCCATGCTTTACAAAAGGGAGTTGAAAGCTTATAGAATGAAAGTCAAATGGAGCCATCAGATAGTAAGAACAAAGCCCAGATAGTGAAGGGCTGGCACATTTATCATGACTCGAAGCCTCCCTGTGTTCGCATAAGCTACACCCTATGTTTGAAGGCAACTGGAGTTGCTATATTCTTGGCTGAAGCACGACTCTGTTCAGTGGTTCTGTAGGGATCTGCACAGGCCATGTGGCATGCACTCGGGCTTTGGAACTGGCTGCCACCCTCAGCTAAAGCTGTAGCTTACCTCTGTTGTGCTTTGTAGGTGCGTGTTGGTGGTATCATCTTCTCCCCCGGCTCGGTGAGCATCATCTCAGACAGCCTTCTGACCCTGCCAGCCATCGTCAGCATCGCGGCTGGAGGCAGCCTGCTCCTCATCATCGTCATCATCGTCCTCATCGCCTACAAGCGCAAGTCCCGAGAGAACGACCTGACCCTGAAGAGGCTGCAGATGCAGATGGACAACCTGGAGTCCCGCGTGGCCCTGGAGTGCAAGGAGGGTCAGTACAGACCAGGCACACTCGGTGTGCTGCAGCTCCCAGCTGTGCTCCCCAGCTCTCCCCAGCAGAGCCCCCCATCACCCCATGTTTGTGGTGAGGAGTGGAGTTCATGCCCCCTGCCACGTTTGCCCACCAGCCCTCAGCCACAAGTGTGTCAGCAGCAGACATGGCTCTGCTGCCTAATGTGCAGAGAATAGGATTAGAGCTCGATCCTGCTTAAGCGACATGTGTGAATGGTGCTGGAGGGATGGTGCGAGCCTCAGGGTGTCCAACACAATATGTCCCCTTGTCTAATAGCCTTTTAGTAAAGGGCTTTTAAAAAGGCACAGAGAGATGGACGAGAGGTTTGGACCCCCAAGAAACAGTTTGCATCCCAAATGGAAGGCAGGAGGATGGGAAAGCTGGTTCAGTCCCTCTTGAGATGTGAGCCCAGAGCAGCATGAGTAGGTCTAAGGGATAGGAAGAAGCTCCTCAGCATTTACTTCTGGGGAAACTTGTGTGTTGTTTGGACTAGATTTCAACACAGACAAGTCTTGCCCCTTCAGCAAGGCAGCTGAGCCTGGCTGCTCTGCATCAGAGTGAAGGTGGAGTTGAGCAGACATCTCTGTAGCTGGTGGGTGAGAGAAGAAACATTCTGCTGTAGTTCTCTCTGTCCTTCCAGCTGGAAGGGAGCTTGGTGAATTAAAGAAAAAGAAATCAAAAGCTGCAAATTCCATAGTGTGACCCTTGTTTCTAGAGAGCATCGCATTGGATTTGTTGAGCTAGTTTTAAAAGGATAGCCTTGAAAGCACAGGACAGAAAACGAGATACATTCAGGAGAGAACAGCACTTGGGCATGGGCACAGCCTTTCTGGGGTACAGAGACCTCACTGAGCCAGCATTTCGTACTTTGGAGGATGAGCACAAGGCCACGCATAGAGTTGTATAACACGGTGATGTTATGTAGCAAGTGGAAGAATAAATCCCTTCCTGACCCTTGCAGCAAGCCGTTTCTGCTTGGATTTGATCTGCATCAGCTTTGATTGCTTTGGCAGCTGTTGACAGAGGAGGAAAGGAAGAAAAAAGGAAAATACAGGAGGCACCAAGTTAGGAAAATAGATCCTCATTTCTGTCTGCAGCCTTTAAAGGTGCTGTAGGTGTGTGTACACAAGTGTGAACTGCATACGAATTAACAGGCATCTTTTGTTCTCAGCATCTGCTCTGTGCAGTGTGTGCTCTCCTGCTTTCAGCAGAACCTCCGAGGGAGAGGGTTTGTCTGAGCTACATAGCAGGGTCTCCTCCACATCACTTTGCTGAGCTGGTCTACTTGTGGGTCCTACTCGAGGCGATCAGACACGCAGCCCACTCCCCCAAAGCCTCAGCTCCCTGAGCTTACATGAGCTTCTCTCTTGTTCCATTCTCCTTCAACAGCTTTTGCAGAGCTGCAGACAGATATCAATGAATTGACCAGTGACCTGGATCGCTCTGGGATCCCATATCTCGACTACCGGACCTATGCCATGAGGGTCCTTTTCCCTGGCATTGAGGACCATCCTGTCCTGCGGGAGCTGGAGGTAATGTACAGCCTGTGCTCAGGCCCTTCAAAGTTTCCTTGAGCTACTGTGAAACCCAGAGCCCTTTATGCCTTCCACACCAAATCTTATGAGAGGCACTGGGGTCAGCAGGATGAGCCCCCAGTTCATTTTCACTAGGAAGCTGCTGGTTCATCTCCATCTCTCATTGCTTGATTCCTTTTGCTTTCTTCCCTCCAGTGTTGCTTTAGTTTCATTTCACGGGGTTTTATATTGCTACAGGCCCACAGCAAAGCATACCAGATAAGTTAGTGGTGTCCTTTTAACCTCCTCCCTACTCACCTTAGGGTGCGAGGAAGGCTTTGAGCCGGGGAGCATCCTGCTTGGAGCATCCTGCTGCTGCTATTCCATGGCGTGTCCACCGGAGGGCAGAGGCCGTGGCTCGGCATGGCTAGCCTGCCTGTGAGCTCCTCGATGTTTTGTCCATCACTATGTCTAAATACATGAAAGATTCTCACTGGGGGTACAGCAAAGCGGGTGATGTGCAAGGGCCCATCGGGTCCCCTTGCAGATGAGCCCTGCTCACCTGCGAGAGCACCCAAGTAAATGATGGTGCTTCGAGAAACGTTCTCTGCCACTGAGAGGATGAGGGGCTTCCATCCTCTATCCGGGATGCACAGAGGCAGCAGCTCTGTGCTCCCTGTTGGAGTATTGCTCTGGTATCCTGAAAGTCCTGTTGCCTTCACACAGGCCACGGGATGGCCCAAATCTTCAGCCAGAGATGTAAGAGGAAGAAGCAATCCTTGGTTGTGCTCCGTATGGCTGCATTGCTTTACCAGGCAAGCAGTATTTAGCATTAATGCATCAAATCTGACTCCTCTCCAATGGGCACCAGCACTGAGCAGTTGCCCTGGTGTTGGTAAAACTCACCCATGCTTTGAACCAACCTCTCACAGCCCATTCCCTGCTATTTCCAGTCCCATGCACTATGTTCACTGTTTAGATTGCCAAAGAAGCCAAACAAATATGAAAGCTTTTTGTTTTACTCATGAAAAACAGAACTGCAGAAGTGATGTGCTGCCAATTACACAGTTGCTTAATTATGTAGTTAGTAAAACCAATACATAAGTCTCCAAGATGTTTGGTAAGGAGTTGCCTACTGTAGTTCCATCATTTTCACTCGCAATGAATTACTTCAATCTGCAACTGGCTGAAAGCCTCAATTTTTTACACTTGTCCCATAATAAAGCAATAGTCTAAATTAGTATTTAATTTACTTACAAGAGTGTCACTTTTTGTGCAGAACAAGCAGAATTCTGTGCTGTTTGTAGGGCCATTAGCCTCAGAGTAGCAGCTTTGTGACTCCGAGTGCAGTTCCAAACAGTGATCATAGAATGGTTAGGGCTGCAAAGGACCTTAATGTCATCTAGTTCCAACCCTTCTGCCATGCGCAGGGGCACCACACACTAAACCATGTCACCCAAGCCTCCATCCAACCTGGCCTTGAATACTGCCAGGGATGGAGCATTCACAACATGATGAAGGTGAGCTGTGCTGAAGTGCTGGGAGGGGCCAGAAAAGGTGACCAGGACTGGACTGGCCAGAGGCCATGTCCAGGGATGCTGAGACCTTGAGAAACAGGATGCTGGCTTGTGCACCCAGGGATAAACCATTCACTCCACCCCTAGTGATGCTCCCCTGTCCTCCCAAGCCTTGGCTGATGGGTGTTCTCTCCACCACAGGTCCAAGGGAACGGGCAGCAGAGTGTGGAGAAGGCCTTGAAGCTCTTTGCACAGCTGATTAACAACAAAGTCTTCCTGCTGACCTTCATCCGGACGCTGGAGCTGCAGCGCAGCTTCTCCATGCGCGATCGCGGCAACGTGGCCTCCCTCATCATGACAGGGCTGCAGGGCAAGCTGGAGTATGCCACTGATGTGCTGAAGCAGCTGCTCTCCGACCTCATCGAGAAGAACCTGGAGAACAAGAACCATCCCAAACTGCTCCTGCGCAGGTAGGGCAAGTGCTGGCTCTGAGGGCAAGGTTGCACGGACACGCTGCTGGTGGTATCTGGAGGCTCTGCAGGACCAGGGTGCTGGTGGTGGGGGGAAAACACTGTTCTGCACAGGGGATTTTGGATGACCCACCTATTTCCTTGTCTGTCTTCACGACACAAGATTAACTTGACTCTGTTTTCACGGATGGCTCAACAGGGGTTTAAATTGGATCATAGAATCATGGAAGGGTTTGGGTTGAAAAGGACCTTAAAGCTCCTCCAGGTCCAACCCCTGCCACGGGCAGGGACACCTTCCATTGAGCTCCAAGCCCCTGTGTCCAACCTGGCCTTGAGCACTGCAGGGATGGGGCAGCCACAGCTTCTCTGGGCACCCTGTGCCAGCGCCTCAGCACCCTCCCAGGGGACAGCTTGTGCCTACTGTCTCATTTTAATCTCCCTCAAAAGCCCTCTGTGTGGATTAAGCTGAGGTAACCCCCGAGGTCCGTACATCGACACCAGCTTTAATGGAACAGACTGCCTGTAACTGTTCCCCCCGCACAGTTGTACTCCACCTGAGCTCTGTGGCTTCAGGAGGAGTCGGAGAAGGAGAAGGGGGGGGGGCTTTGTGTTACTCAGGAACATTCAGAAACGTGAGAGAACGAAAGGGATGGGGTGGGCGCAGACATCTTGAGAGATCAGCAGTCTGCCATGGGGGAGTTCGCTGTATAGGGATGCCATGGGGGCTCACAGAGGCCGCTGCTGATTGTCCCCTGTCCCAGACCCTGGAAGCTTCTCTAGCCCCAGCTGCAGGGGTGGATGTCACAGCCCTCAGTCAGAGAGCTGCTCTGGGCCCCTCTCCATTGCTCTCCTTCCTGACTTCTGCATCCTTCTGTTGGTGCAGTCCATCTCTGCCTTCGCAGCCACAGATCCTGCTGTGGCACCACTCCTCCTCTTGTGGGTTCGTGCAGGAGAAGCTGAAAGCCTTGTGCAGAGACTGCAGTGCCCTCCTGGAGCGGGATGATGGTCGCTTTTGGCCGGGTGGGTGGCAGTGCCTGTGGGGAAGCAGAGCCATGGGGAAGCAGAGCCGTGGGCACCGCTGGTGGCAGCATTGCACCCATGGCCCCTGGGCTCAGCAGGGCTGCTGTGGGCAGTCAGAGTCCACCAGGTTGGAAAAGACCTTTAAGATGATCAAGTCCAACCATTCCCCAGTGCTGCCAGTCCATCAGGAGCCCATGTAGCGAGCGCCTTGTCCACACGCCGTGTGTCTATGAGCTCTGGCCCATTTCACAGGTAGAGATGGGCCAGGGGAGGTGCCTGCTGCAGACTTGTTTGCAAGGAGCCTGCGGTACTGCTGGACGCAGCAGTGATGGAAGTTTGAAGCAGCAGTGCAGGGCAGTGATAATTAGTGCAGTTGTTGGCCATTCGCAGGGCTGATGCACTACAAATAGCTTACATTGTCCGCCTGTGTCGAGATGAAAGTGAGGGTCAGTGCTTGACGGTAAGGAGAAATGGGATTTGACAGTGATCTCCAAGGTGCTTCTTTCTGCCGTTCCGTTCAGCTGATCTTGTATTTCTGATAGAGGAATCAAAGGGAACAGCCGGGCACGAGAGTGTCCGATACAATTCTCCTGCACAACGTGCCCCAACTTCCCCGTCACTCCATATTCCAGGCTTTTTTGCCGTGTCAGTGGCAAGCCATGAGCAGCCCACAGGGACAGGACCCAGCATTGCTTCACTGTGGGGCTCAGAGGGGGGAGGCTTGCCAATTCTTAATTTAATATCCTGTTAATAAAGTAGGTTATTAAATTAATACTCACTCTCAAGTCCTGAATAGATTATTTTCTGAGGTTTCCACCTCTTCTCTGGTTTGTATCACTGACTCTGTGTTTTCCTGGCTCACGTCCTAGTGCTTCTCCTCCTTAATTGGGTGACTGAAATATTTCTAGCAGGAGAACAATGTGTGTCTATTTGTAGCATGAATTTTTAGGCAGTTAATCAATTCTGGCTGAAATTCTTTAGGGATCTGCAGACATTTTCACAAATTCCTGGCAGATGTTGCCATCAGAAGAGATGATGGATAATGCGACCCCAGGTCCCTTTACCAACTGGTGTCAGTTTTTGTTTGCTGGAATGCATGGCTCCTGTTTATTCTTGATCTGCCTGACTTTGGGATAGAATCATAGAACAGTCAGGGCTGGAAAGGACCTTAAGCTCATCCAGTTCCAACCCCCTGCCATGAGCAGGGACACCTCCCACTAAACCATGCCACTCAAGGCTCTGTCCAACCTGGCCTTGAACACCGCCAGCGATGGAGCATTCACGACTTCCCTGGGCAACCCATTCCAGTGCCTCACCACCCTCACAGTAAAGAATTTCTTCCTCATATCCAATCTAAACTTCCCCTGTTTCAGTTTGAACCCATTACCCCATGTCCTATCACTACAGTCCCTAATGAAGAGTCTCTCCCCAGCATTCCTATAGACCCCCTTCAGATACTGGAAGGCCGCTCTGAGGCCTTTTGGGATGTGAACTCTCTTATCCACCCCCTAAGCTCAGAAGAAAACGGTCATTTTCAGCTGGGAAAACTCTTCCTTCTCCTTTGTCCCATTACAGCCATTTCCGATGGGGCAGACTAGTGTGCCTGGAGAAAGTTATTCCCAGCTTCCTGGTTTCTGCTTCCTTTCAGCAAGGTAGCATGGGAGAGGAAAAGAAGAGAAGGGAGAAAGCAAGAAATGTGGAGGAGGGAATCATGAGATGTCCTCACTTGCTGAACTGTAAAGAGAAGGAGTTGTGTGGCAAGCAGCTTTTGCCATGGTGGCCAGTAGCATGCATGCCTTCCTCTGCCATGTGAGGTGAGTACTCTCTAAGCTAGTTCAAGTTGTGTAACAACTCTCTGTACTCAACAGCAACCTGTGATCTCTCACTTTCTGTTGTCAGACACATCTGACTTTTTTAAAGTGTGTTGGAAAAGGTCTATGGTGTTCCTGGGTCTTATCCCAAGCAGTGTGCTCCAGGATCAGCGTCTCTGCTGGGAGGACAGTATTCAAAATCTTATTTCTTGGTGTAGCCCTTGAGGGTTTGGAAGATGTCTTTTGGGGGATAATTTGAACATGCCGTGGCTGGTGGTGTATACTGCCAGCATTATTATTGGGATTTCCCGTTGAATTCAAGGATGAATTACTTCATAAAATCATGGAATGGGTAGAGTTTGAAGGGACCTCAAAGCTCCTCCAGCTCCAACCCCTGCCATGGGCAGGCACACCTTCCATAGAGCAGTTGCTCCAAGCCCCTGTGTCCAACCTGGCCTTGAGCACTGCCAGGGATGGGGCAGCCAC
>JAOEHY010001834.1:0-31111 GCA_025447955.1 Psilopsiagon aurifrons
CATGCGCGAGGTGCCCCCCTTCAGTCCCCGCGCCCCTTCTATACTCCCCTTCGGGTTACCGGGGTGCACCGAGACTGGACCCGACACACTCCGGCTCGAGGACCATCCCAGCCCTTGCTCAGCGTCCTGCGTGGGTCCCCCCCCCCGCTGTGAACGGGGGCCGAAAAAGAGAACTAACCCCGGCAGCAGCTTTCACCTAAAAAGGGCAGGGTTTCTGCGCCCGTAACGGAGGGACACGGCGGCCACCCCAGGGGCCGGTAGGGGACAGGATACTCCCGGCACTGGCTCGACGGGCCGGTGCTGCCTCGGGGGTTAACGGGGACTGCAGCGGGGGAATCTCCTTTCCTTCCCGTCACAAAAAAAGCATTACATACACAAACGCGGGGTTCGGGTCTTTCGAGCGGCGCCCTCCGGGCACGGCGGCTGGCGGAGGAAAACGTGCCTTTGGCTCGTGAAGGGACTTAAGGAAAAGGGGAATTTGTGATTTTATTTCAGTTTTTGGTGTTTGGGTTTATTTTTGTTTGTTTTAAGGAAAACCGCGACTTACCACGCGCAGCGCGGAGCTGGGAACGCTGCGGCCCCGACGGGCAAAACCGGTCCCTCAACACCGTCGGAGCGGCAGGACGGAGCCGAGCCCCGGCGGGACACAGTGGGCAGCGCGGCAAGGGAACCTCCCCCGAGGCCCCTGTTCTGCCTTGCCGCGGCCTGGGAGCCGCGGGCAGCCGCGGAGTGGAGCGAACCGCTGCCGCTGCCGTCGTTGTGCTCCCACAGAACCGGTGTCTTCGCCACGAATTTTCTCTCCAACGATTGCGGCCGCAGCCGCCGGGCCTGCCGGCAGCCACAGCCCCAGGGGAGCTGCTGAGGGCTCCGGGGCCGCGGAAGACGGAGCTGGGTTTCATTCTGGGGAGGGCAGAAGGTGGAGACTGGGGAGCAGCGGTGTTCAGCGCAGGCCGTGGCGTGAGCAGCCCCCGTCGGTCATGCGTGTGCCGGCGGTCCCCTGTGGTTCCCCGCTGCCGCCGCTTCCCCGGTCCCACCACAGTCGAGCCCCCGCCAGCCGCGGGAAGGCTGCAGCGGACGTGCTGCATTCACAGCCCCCTGCAGGGAGGCAGCTCCGGCCCCAAACCGGCCCCATCGCGCCCCAAACCGCTCGCCGGTGGCGGCGCGAAGCCACCGAGCCCCGACGTGCGCACGCCCTGCCGGCCCGCAGGGCTAAGGGGGGGACACATGGCTCCCACCGGGCACGCCCCCATTCGGCATCAACCACGCCCCTTTTCGTTATGACCACGCCCCCTCGACCCGCAGGAGCCACGCGGTGGGAGGGGAGAAGGACTCCCGCGGCCCCCCCATTGGCGGGGCGCCCCGTCCGTCAGGGCTCTGCCCGCCCCGCCCGGGCCGGCAGTAAATACGGTACCGGGCGGGCGGCGGACACTCGGGTGCTGGTTTCGGGGCCGCCGGCTGAGGGACCCGCTGCCGCCGAGGCGCCCGGCCGCGACGTGGCTCTGCCGGGGCTCTGCACCGCTTTTCCCCGGGCGGGAGCGCAGCGGGAGCGCAGGGGACGAGCTGACACCGCGCACCGCTTTCCCCGCGCCGCCCCGAGAAGGACGGCTATCCGCCGGGACGGAGCGAGGCAGCGAGGGGCCCTGCCGCCGCTGCTCCCGCCTCTGCTCCCGCCTCTGCTCCCCTCCGCCGTCCCCCGCAGGGCCAAAGCTCGCACTCCCCGGGCGCGGAGGCTCCCTGACTCCCGCCGTTGTGATGCGTATTCCCGTAGACCCGAGCACCAGCAGGCGCTTCACACCCCCGTCCACAGCCTTCCCCTGCGGTAAGATGGGCGAGAACAGCGGGGCGCTGGGGGCCCCAGCGCCGGGGGCCCGGGCTCGGCCCGAGGTCCGTTCCGTCGTGGATGTACTAGCCGACCACGCCGGAGAGCTGGTGCGCACAGACAGCCCCAACTTCTTGTGCTCGGTGCTGCCGTCCCACTGGAGGTGCAACAAGACGCTGCCCGTCGCCTTCAAGGTAAGGCAGGATGGAGGAGATGAGGCCGCGCTGTAATCCCGGCAGGACCGGCCCGGCTCCGGGCTCGCCCCTCTCTCTTTAACTCGCTCCTGACATCACCTCGGAGCAAGCCCAGTTTATTATTTTTAATCACGTCTCCGCATTGCCCTGCGGTCACAGCATCTTAGATATTCCGTACAGTTAGGAGCTCTCAGGCAACTTTGAAGTTTAATGAGAGTGGAGGTTAATTACCTTCCTGGGAGAGGGAGGCAGGGGAGGCAGGAAGATCTAATCGGCGCAAAGAAAGAGAAGAGCCGAAGCCCCGCACCGGGCTGCGCTGCCCGGGCTCCCCGCGCCGCCCTGCTCCGCTTCTACGTGTCCCAACGGGGCAGCCCCGGGCTGAGGCTTGGCGGGGGGGACGCTCCAACTTCGCTGGAGCTGGGAGGGACGGCAGCTGAGCCCCACGAACATCGGGAGGTTGTTACAAACCAGCCTCCCCCCCCATTTCGGCCGTGCCGGCACCGAGAGCTCGGGACGCTCTTCCCCCGTCCCCGGAGGGGGTTCGGGTGATCCGTTTCCCGTCGCCGGGCGCAGGCTCCGTGCTCCTCTCCGCGGCTCCCCCGAGCAACTCCGTGGCCGCCCCGAGCTCAGCAGCGTCTTTATCCTTCCCCGAATCAAACAAAATAAAACACGAATGTCCCCGACACCTAGGGCGGCCTGATCCCCCGTCCTCCCCCCGCGGAACCGCGGAGCTCCTTTTAACCACGTTTTTAGCTCATTTTCCCCTTCCCTACTGGTTCTTCAGCCCTCTTAGGGGGCTTGGATTGCTTTTGGTTTTGCTTTGGGGTTTTTTTTTGGCGTGTTTAGGGGGGAAAGCGTAGGGCAGGTTAGCTCCGACAGCCGTTGGTATTAGCCTAAAAACCTCCCGTTCCGCCTTAGGTCGTAGCCCTCGGAGATGTACCCGATGGGACGGTGGTCACAGTGATGGCCGGGAACGACGAGAATTACTCGGCGGAGCTCCGCAACGCTTCCGCCGTGATGAAAAACCAAGTGGCGAGATTTAACGACCTCAGATTTGTTGGGAGAAGCGGCCGGGGTAGGTACCGCCAGGGAAATGGTTGTCCTTTTATTTGACATTTTAGGGGAAAAATGGAAAAGGAGGAGGGGGGAAAAGGAGTGGGGAGAATAAGAGCTTTGGTTTATTTTAATTGTATTTTAATGACGTGTCTCCCACGGGCCAGTGGTTTCGTTGCCGCGGGCCGGGCTTGTAGCACAGGAAGGAGCAGCCCCGCTCCTCCTGGAGGTTCCTCCTCTGCGGTGCAGGGCAATAAACCCACCTCGATGTAAAGCCTCCTACGTGGAGTAGGGAGGCTGCGGCCCCTGCTCAGACCCTCCCCAGTTCATCTTATCCGGCCGGTCCGAGTGGCAGCGGTGAGCGCCCGGTGAGGGAACGTGTGCCGGTGCCCTCCAATGTGAACGGCGCAGAGAGGAGAGGGCTCGTCTCGGTGCCCCGGTGACGACCGTCTTTTTCTCCGCGTTTGCCGCGTGGAAAAGCGGGTCACGACCTTCCCTCTCCGGCCAGGGCGTTTGGTTTTTCCCGTTCCTCCCTCCCGCCCCTCGCAGCCGCATTGCACCTGAATTGCAAAGAGCGTAAATAGAATTTCAGCATCTCGCCACCGAGACGCGCTGCGGATCGAGGCTCTTGATTATTTTATTTAAACGAAAATAAGAATCCTATATTTTAATAGCCATATGGCAGCGTTTTCTCATAGGCTGCGAATGTATACGCACAATGTCAGATGTATTTCGACTTCTCTGCATTAATTAAAAGCAGTGATGTTGGGAATTATTTGCATGTAATAACTGTTTACTTGTTCCTCTTTATGAAACTTGAATAGTTTACATTCTTTCATACATTTCCTTTTTCCTGTTGGCTCCTTCTCCATGCAGCAGTTTCTTTAAAACTCTCCACTTAACTGGTTGCAGGTTGATGGATGGAAAATGTTTTTCTTTTATGAATTAAGCTTTCTTTTCTGTAATCAATTATTCTCTCGGGCTTTTTTCTTTCTGGGTTGGGTTTTTTAATCCTCCTTGCACAAATTTCCAAGCTGAATGCAACCCAATCTCAGCTTGACTCTTGAATTCATTATTAACGCTCTCAATTAGCAGCAGTTTACAGTCTCGGAAAGCACTTGGGTGAACAGCCTCCTTCCTGAGGCAGGGTCCTGGCAAATACTCGTTACAGACGTAAAAAAATCCTCTCCTGCCTCTGTGGAGCTTTCGAGCATTATATTATATATATTTTTTAAATACATATTCTTGTGGGATGAGGCTTTGTAACCTTTACGGAGCAATAACCACATCGGGCTTCCTGGGGCTGGTATGAAGGTGATTCTGTAGGGTTTTCTCACAGCGTGTGCTTAGCTCCCGGTGTACGGCCGTTCCTCCCGGGCACGGGGCTCTCTCAGACCTATTTAGTGTGAAAAATCGTTTCTATTGCATTTTCATTCAGGGTGTTCCGTTTGCTTTCATTTGTTGGGCTCCATCTCCGGAAGCCCGGTGCTGGTTTCGTTTATTCTGACAGAAATCTGGATTCGGTGCAATAGGTTCTTGCTAGGGAAGAGCCCTGTGTGTGTGTAAATGTTTGTGTAAATCCGATGTGTGGAGTGTGTATTTGTGAATAGCTTGAACGTGTGCCTGAACCCTGTAACATCAGAATAAGCTCTCGTTTGGAAAACATGGTTTTAAATACTTCAGAATTGGGCACTTTTAATATTAATGTATCCGGGCTTGTTCTCCCTTCTGTGAGCTGTGAAGAGCGGGTATTTCTACCCACACACACATAAGCCACAAAAAAGAATTGCCATCTCCATTTGCAAGACAAAGGCAGGCAGAAGGACCAGGTTCTACCTATGCTTTGCTCTAAAAAAAAACCCAAAACAAAACCCCAATCCTTTTCTGCTCAGCTTGCACTCGATGCAACGAAAGCCAAGGCCGGTGAGGTGCTGCAGCCCAGCACCTGCTCTCCCAGTCCGAATATCTCACGGGAGCATCCCACAGAGCCGTAGGTGCTCCCAAACCCACCCAGGACCTGGGGTCCAGCCCCGCGCAGCTGGGGTTGAGTAACGTCAGGCCAGCTTCCTGAGAGGGCGGAAACGAGAAAAAATGCTGCTAGGTACTAATTCTCATTTTCGATTCACGGGAAGGTCGTTGAGATCTTGAGAGGCAGAAGTGGCCTGGCCAAGCTCCCGTGGGAGGTTTTCTATCGGCAACGAGCAAGCGGGGGAGGCTGAAATGCAGGGGAGTTATTTCACATGGAGAATAAAACATTAAAATCATAATTAAAGCAGAAATCCGCTGCAGGAGCGGGCAGGGAGCTACCGGGCTCAGCTCCTCGGGCGTGCGGGAGGGTTTGTGTCTCACAAGTCGTCCTTGTCCTCACGCTGCCTGCCCCTCGCATGCAAACCAAGGGTCTCCCTCCCACGGCATTTCCTAAATAATTGCTCTTAATAACCCTCATCCCTGCGCTGGGGTTCGGCGAAGGTTTTGCCAGCAAATCCTCCGTGTTGGTTGGTTTCATGTGGCCGAGCCGGCACAAGGGAGCCTCCGTGCTCCACAGGCTGCGGCTGCAGAGCGGCTCTTGGTGCAGGTTGCCAGCGCAGGGATTCAGGTTGTGTTTGGAGAGGGTAAAACCAAATCCTTCTTGTGCAGAACATGGGCTGCAGGTTTGTGCTTTGTTTTGTCCTGTGCTAAAAGTGGAGGTGAGGCGAGACTTGATGCTTGCTGTGCTTTAAAGCCACCATTTTCTCCCCAGACAGACATTCCCATAGGGAAACTCTCCCACCTGGGATAATTGCGGGATGTTCTCCGGAGGAGATAATTTCATTTTCTGTTTATTCTATTTCCCTTCTAGCTGTATAAATACAGTTTTGTTTTGCTATGGATATTCTCAAGTTCAGCCCAAGTTCTATACGTGGTGGTCGGGATGTGAAAAACGCGCCATCCCCATAGGGGAAAAGGGAAAGGACGTGGATTCTTGCTGCAGTTCTTTGTGAAGTGCAGGCTGCAAGAGCTTTGAGCTGTTGCATGGGCACTTCCATCCTGGTTCCTGATGGGGTTTATACCTCTGAAATACGAGATACCTTTGAAATCCCATTGTCATTGCTCTTGAGGGGTTGGTTACAGTGGTTTGCTCCCTTGCATGTGCAGCCTACCCTCTTTATCCAAGGGAGCATCCCATGAGCACCAGGACCCAAATTTGTCCTTCACGGAGGGGGTCCTGTGTACAGTACTGTGTTTCAGAGCTGGATTCCCATGGGAAAAGGAGAAGCATCTGAGCAGGAAGGCACCAGGAAGCTGCTGTGGGTGGAGGGGTCAATATGGGGACAGGGATGGGGAGGAGGGGGACAAGTGACTTTTTCATCCAGGAAGGTCCTGGCTCCTGCTCTGAACTGGGTCCAAGCCTCTCTGTGCTGCAGCCAGCAGAACCCCAGCGGGAGCCAGCCAAGCTTTGTGTCTCGACAATCATGTCTCATAAAATTAAATGATGTGTGTGCTGGAGTTCGGTGGATATGGATATTTGTGTCTGAGCTTGCTCCAGCAGGAGCCTTTCACTCCCACAAGGGCTCAACCCTCATTTCTCCCTGTTTTGTTTTTCTTTCCCCTCACCTTCCTTAGGAAAAAGCTTTACCCTGACGATCACTGTGTTCACCAACCCCACGCAAGTTGCTACCTATCACCGAGCCATTAAAGTGACTGTGGATGGACCCCGGGAGCCACGAAGTAAGTGATGTGTTTTATTTGGCGGCCACTGAGACTTGTGGAGGGGGTGCAGGGGTTGGGCTCTGTGTGCTGAAGGATGTAGGATACTGCTGTGGCCAGGCCAGCTGGGGCAGGCACCCCTCGCAGAGCTACTGTGAGCCCTGGGACCATGTGGTGCATGGCACCTTGTGGATGCTTTTGTATTCTTTGCACAGGGAGAATGTTGCATGTCTCTGCCTGCTCTTGCCACCTCCATATGCCATTGTGGAGGGATGGTTTCATAGCTCCAGTCCTGGTAGTGGCTGGGATGAAGGGAAAATGCTGTGGGTATAAGGAGGACTTGAACATGGTGCTGTGCAGGGCACTGCTGGGGGGTCACAGTCATCAGAGGCTGAATTGCTGATTATTGAACTAGAACGTGTGCAGGTTCCTTTGACTGGGTTCTCTTTGCCTGCGTGTCTGCAGGGCCCAGCAGAGCTTGGTGAGCACCTTCCCCTTTGCTCGGTGCTGGTTTCACTTTCGGGTTGTTGGAGGCTAAGGCTGGTGGCGGCTTCCGTAAGCCCAAGAGGTGACTGAACCACAGGAGCATCTCTGAGTTGTGTTGCTCCCAGGGTGCAGGTGGGTGCCTCTTGGCTGGAGAGGACTCTTTGCACACGCAGCTGTAAATAGCCCTGGTGGGGCTGCGGGTTGGCACTGTGCTGATTTGAGCTCACTTTGGCATCTCCTGTGACCTGTGCAGGGAAATGCTCCAGTGCCATCGGCTGGAGGAGTTTCCTTTTGCCACAAATATTATTTGCTCTGTGAGACACACCACCCCACCCCCCCCACCCCCCACTGCCTGCAGTGAAATCTCATCCCCAGGGCCTCTGTTTCTGGGTTTTTGCTCTGGCTTTGCCTTCCTGCTCGCTCAGCACCGCCATGGGGACTATAAAGCAGAGTTTGTTCACTTTGCGTGTAAGACTGCCAGTGCCCAAACTGAAGGGAAATGGCTTTATCCTTCTAAATATGCTTCAGAAAGTATTTTCGATGATGCTGTCTCAGGACCATTGGTGCCTATTGATGCCAGGCCAAGTGAAGGCCATTCCCTCGGCGAGAGGTTTTTATTTGTGTATGAGTCTGTGGGGTTTTGCTCCCCCTCTTATTTGGGAGCCCAAGAGGCTTCACTGTCATTCCCAGGATTTGCCAAGCTGGCATCCAGGCAACGCCATGCTGTTGGCTTTTTAAGGCAGGTCCCTGTGTGGGGCTGTGGCAGTGAGCAAACATGGGTCGTGGTGGGTGCTGGGGCTGGGAGGGAAAAGCAGGCAGGGAATTTCACAACTCTTCCAGGTCAGGAATAGAAACCAGGTCTCCTGACTCCTGGCTCAGCCTTTATCTGCTGCATCACATCAGATCGCCTTTCTAATAATAATAATAATCAGGAATACATAAATAATAATACAAGGTGAGATAGTTGCTACTCTTGGCATTTGGTTTGCTTTGACTGCACTGATAGCCAGCACTCGCCAAACCCTGCTGAATCACACCCGCTCCTCCTGAATTTCAACATCCCATCCCATCGCTCCCATCTTTAATTTACATCCCCTGATACAGGTGAGGGCTGGGGGGCTGTGCTGTTGGGCTGTGGCTCAGCCCTCATTCGGTTGCACCAGGCAGAACCAGGGATGAAGCAGCTTGTCCTGGCTCCGTGTGCCCAGGGATGTGCTCCCTGGCAGGGCTGCAAGGTCAGCGCTTCCCTGGGAGTTGCTGGGTTTGGTGTTTTTCAGGTCAGATATAAGGAAGTTCTTCCCTGTGAGGATGCTGAGGTGCTGGTGCACGGTGCTCAGAGAAGCTGTGGCTGCCTCATCCCTGGCAGTGTTCAAGGCCAGGTTGGACAGAATCTTGGGCAGCCTGGTCTGGTGTGAGGTGTCCCTGCCTATGGCAGGGGATTGGAACTGGATGGTCTTAAGGTCCTTTCCGACCCAAACCAGTTTGTGGTTCTATGATTTGTGGACCTCAGAATGCCCACGCTGGAGGTGAAGGCTCCCCAAGGAGCCCTTCATGGTGGTTGTTTGCTGCTTTGTGTACACCCCAAAGGTCAATCTCTCCCCAACTCCTGCACCCATAAATTACTGATCCAAGGAGTTCAGACCCAAGCTGTGGTTTGGGGAAGTTTTTCAGATGATCATAGGTTTGTCTGTGGTAAAAGGCATATTTAGACTCCCAGTTTGACCCTGGGGCTTAAATTCATGATTGAAAATTCAACGTCTTGAACAGGAAGGAAAAAAACTAACCAGACCTCCCTCTTTCACCAGTTTGGTTTGGGTTTTTGAATGAATGCACACTTCCCTCCCTGCAGAAACCCTTGGTGTGGAAATACCGGCTGCAAAATGATCCAGGCTCACTCCTGGAAACCCAGCGTGGTTTTCCTGGTTAACCTGCCACTGGGTGGCTCTCAGGCACAGCACCCCTGGGTGCTCCAGCACCTAGCAGCATCAACACCCAAGCAAAACCCAGCAATGACAGGCTCTGGCCAAATGCAGTGGCCAGCACTGCCGGCCTTGCTTGACCTCGGGAGATGTGGGTCTGTATGATATGTATTCTTTTTAAAATATATATGTGTAAGTACACACATGTGTGTATATGTGTGCATAGAAATAGCTGGGGTTTTCTCTTCCTTGGTTGCAGTGTGTCAAATGGGAGGGACATGGTGCATGTTGGCTTCCATTGTGCAGGGTCAGCACCGGCTGAGGCTGGAGGCTGGATGTGGGGCTGGTGAGAGCGGGCAGAAAAGCACCCTTAATGAGGAAAGAATTGGTCATTTGTCTTGGTGTCCTGGGAAAGCCCTGGGCATCATCTTCTCAGATGCAGCAAAATCCCTCCAGCCAACGTTCTAGCGAAGTTTTTGGGTCAGAAATGCAGCTGGGCTCCCAGCCCCACATCTGAGCATCCCATTCATCTTCCACCCCGTCCCATCGCTTCATCTAAGGCCCGAAAGCAAGTCTTTTAACTAAAGCTCTGCCCAGAAAAAAGCTTCTGAGGAGTTTCAAATGGAGTTGAGATGGGTGAGAAATCTCAAGGAAGTGGATGAGGGCTAGAGCCCCCCATGGGGCCTGGGAAGGAGCCTGGACAGGGGAGCTGGTCCCAGGGTGCTGAAGAACTGAGAGTGCTGGTTTGAGGCCTCATAGCCACGTGAGGCCCAGCACCAGTGCATGTGGAGCTGGTGACTGTGGTGGCCTTGGCTGAGCTGTTGTGGTCCCCAAACATCCCTGCCAGCGTCACACCGGCCCTTCCGAGCACCCGCTTGCACAGAGATGGTGTTTTCTTGTGCTCAGTCTCCTTCTGGGTTAGATCTGGAGAGGAAAAGGACGTTCTGTCAAGTTGGCACCTTAGCTCTAAACAAATAGCACAGTGGGCGCCAAGTGTTGACATACTTTGTACAAACAGGAAGTAATAAAATATTTGAGCTTCCTGTGAAATTTCCTTCTATTTTTTTCTAACTCCTCCTTTTCGGCAGCTCTGGGTTCAGCAAGTGGCCCGCTCTGCCAAGCTGCAGCCCTGGTGCAAAGGCCTCTTGCACCCACAGCTGCTAGCAAAATAATTCACAAGAGGCAGAACATAGGGAAATGAATGGCTGGAAGCTGTACAGGGATGTTTAGTCTGTTCCTGGGCAAATGGGAGCATCTCCAGGGCCTTCCTCATCACACCCACCGGCTGGCTCCTTTCCCTTCCATTGCTCTCATCTCCTCCCTGCCTTTTTCTTGCTGCCGTTCAGTATTCCTTAACCTCTCTTTGCCCCTTTTTAAATCTCTTTTGCCCTTAACCCCTTGTTTCTGATTTCCACCCCATCTCTGCTGTCCTGGCCACCGTGTTGAGGAGGAAAGGGAGACCAAGAGGTCTTGATCACCCTCTCTAATCCTCATGGGGCAGCACATCTTCACCCAGTCGTGCTCACCTGGGCTATTCCTTTGGCTGGGAGCATGCACAGAGGCCTGTGTGCCAGTGCTGGTGAGGTGGGAAGGGGTGAAGGCAGTCATGCTGGGATGTGCAGAGCTCAACCTGCTTGCATGGCAAGGGCTTGGATTTCTTTGAGTATAAAGTTGCTTTCTGAATGATGAAATAGAGGGAGGGGTGTGTCTTGGATGTTCATCCCTGAAGGCAGAAGGTCCTTGTGTCCCCCTTGTTAGAAGCAGTGAGAGTGCTTGTGGAGGGGCTGGTGGTGACTGGTGGTGTCTCCAGCCCTGCTCATTTTTTGGGTGTATGTCAGAGATCCGATGCCTTTGGTCATGTCCCTGCTTGATGTGACAACGGCAAGTGCCAGGAGGATGTCCCCATCCTGTGGCATCCGCTGGCTGGGATGGCAGAAGAAAGATGATGACGGGGGTCCCCCTGAACAGCACATAGCTGTTATGCAAGTGTGGTGAAAAGGCTGCTCACCTCTCCTGGCTCTGAGCTGTTTCCAGGAACCAAGAACCACCGCTTCTTTCTTTCGTGCTTTCAAGCTCCTGAACATGGTGAGGGTTTTCCTCCCCGTGTGTGGTGTCAGCCTGAGCCACAGCCCTTGGCTGGGAAACGGAGAGCTTCGGATGTACCGAGGGTGGAAACCCCCTTGTCTGTACCCATGCAAGGTGTCAATGGAATCTGTGTCACTGAGGTGCTGGCGGTCAGTGACTGCAAGGCTGTGGCTTGGGTGGTGGCTGTTCTCGAGCTCCTCATGCAAGGGGACTGCTTGGCTTCAAGTACAGGGTGAAAAAGCAAACCTGGGAGAAAGGCTAACTGTAAAGGGGAAACCCTCCTATATCCTGTGAAACCCCTATAAATCCCCTCTAAATCCAACCTGAAGGGGCTTTGCTGCTGAGCGCTGCAGGGTGCTGGGGTGGCTCTGGGAGGAGGGTGCCTGTGGGTGCCCCAGCCCCACTCCAAGGGCAGCTCTTGTGGGGAGGGAACAGGTTGTCTCTCACTCACTGGGGATGACACACACCTCGTGTGGCTCCTCAATCCATGTCAATAACCGAGCACCTCAGCCCGGCACACCCCATGTCTCACCCTATGCCTGGCGCCTTGCTGGCCCCAGCTCCCTGCATCCCAGTGCAGCCCCAAACACCCCACAAAATCCTTTCTTTCTTTCTTTATTAATTTATTTAAGATGCATCTGAATCCATTTGTCTTGAGTTCAGAGGAGTCTCTGCTGTGGGGTTTTCCATTTTATTCCTAGTGGATGCTTTGCTTTGAGGCTAGAGGAAAAAAGGATGTACAGGGCTGTGCTCCAAGTCAGGTGATGCCCCCACTGCTTCCATGGCTGTAGAGAACTCTGAGATTTAATACATTGAAGAGCTGTTATTTCCTTGCTAACTTTGGGGTTGCAGTGTCTTCAAAAGCATTGATGGTTTTTGGTGGGATTTCTGACCCCTTGGTAATTGATTGTAGCAAAGAGCATCTTGTTGGGGCTTCCTTTGTTTGCACTGGGTTTTGGCAGGGGAGGGAAGAGAAAGATGAAGCAGAAACATTTCTGTTACCTTTAGGAAAAGCATCTGACCCATGAATTCGTCCATCACTGGGCTTCAGGGAAGGGCGATGGCCGGAGCGTTTGGGAAAGGCAGAGCCACTGTAGGAGAGCAGGCACAATGTAGGGCCCCCCCTGCAGAGCTGGTGTTTGCCCCCAGCTCCATGGTGGTTTTGGCTGGCCCCTGTTGTCCCATGAACCTGGGCTGGGGGGTGGTGTGTGGGTGTAAATCCACACAGAGCTTCCTCCACATGGGAGAAGGGGGAAAGGTTTTCTCATGGTTTTGTTACGTTTTGAAGTGACTTTGACAGGAGATGGGACCTGGAATTGCTCTGCAGGGTTGAAATTGTGCTGTGGGAGGCCTGGGGCAATGCTTTGTGCCAGCTCCTTGAATCTGGATAAAGAAACCTGCAGCTCTCCCATTCCTGGGATATGGGGGAATCAGGACCTACTGCGTGGCAGACATGGACGCAGGTCAGTGAGCAACAGCCTGAAATAGCTGAGGATGAAGAAGAGAGAGTGAGGCAGTCAATGGGGTTGCAGGATGGGAGCCAAAAAGGAACAAGGGCAAAATGATCCCCTCTTGCCATATTCCCATGGGCACTCTGGGCTGCAGCATGCCCAGGGCATGTGTTTGCTGTACCTCTCGCCCTCAGAGATTCAATACGGCCTCAGCAAGTGCTTGGAGAAGAGAGAATAAATTATTAGAGGGTCTTGTGCTTCCCAGATGCTCGAGTGGAGACCCAGGATGGGGCTGCTTATGCCAGTATTGTGCGAGTTCAGATCTTTATCTTGGCAGAAAGGCTCCCTCATGGGGCGAGCAAAACTCAGACTGGAGAGGTTTCTGTGATTAAAAGCAGGCTCAGTGCTGAAGTGCTCCCGTGGGGTGACAGTTTTACGTATTATTAGGGGCTTTTGTTTTATTCCCCTGCTTATCCTTAGCTAGATATAAATACACAGGCATTTCCCAGCTTGTCCGGGAATTAGGGAAAAAGAAAAAGGAAACTGCAAAGAAAAAGGAAGAATAAGAGGATGGAAAAAACCGAGAGAACTAAATCAATCACACCAATGAGATCATTTAAATAAATAAATGACCTCACCACTTCCAGCACAGTTATTTGTCAATATAAAATAGCTACAAAATGTGGTGCTTAAAATGCGCTGATTTCTTGCTTCTTGAGAGCTGTCCCCCTCTCTGGGAAGGAAGAGGAGGAAATCCTGAGTGACACTTCCCCGTTTCCCTATTAACTCCCTGCTCTGGATGTGCTGCAGCTCTTGGGGATGGATGTTTAAAGAAACCCTGGGGCTCCATACAGCTACTTTGGGTCGTTCTTTCGGGTAGAGCTGCACAGAGCTTGTGGGTCTCTGATACAGCCCTGCAGGGCCCTAATGGAGCAGAAAAAGGGCTTTGGATGGAGTGTGGGCTTTTAGGGGGCCTGGAACATAGCGGGCAGGGGCAATCCTCAGTGGGAATGTAGTATTTTAATAGCTCAGTTTTATTGGTGTTTTCTGTGCCATCCCTCCAGCTGCCATGGGGTGGTTGGTGCCTGGGATGGGGCACAGAGACCGTTCAGCTTCATCCCACCCTTTCTTCTCCCATTTGTTCTTTGGATGGAGACAAATGAAGTGCAAACGCTGGGTGATGGCACTGGGCAGGAGGCAGAAGCTGGTCCCACATCCTGGAGTTGATGCTGGGGAGTAATGAGCTGGTGAAAGGCTCCAGGTTCCTGCAGGAGCCTTTGCAAACTTGCTGCCACAGGGGGGTTCTCTGTATTCCCATTGCTGATGTGTTTTGATCCCAGCTGGAAGTTTGCACCCTTTGGGATTTGCCCAGACTGTCCAGGACATTGTTTTCTTGCAGAGGCAGCTCAGACACTGTCAATACATGCATCACAGGCAATTATGTTCAACTGCCTCCTCTTATTTCCTATAGGCACTACCATTCAGTTAACCCCTTCAGGTCCCATCCTGCAAAGATGGGACGAAGGGGAGCCAGGGCTCAGATCTGGGAAGATCATGGGTAAAAAGCCCCCAGGGAGAAAAGCAGCCGGGTGCTGGGTTTGTGTGGGTTGGGCTGTGCAGGACTCCCAGCCCCATGCGGGATCCGCTTACCACTTGCCAGGGTGCAGAAACATCCCTGGGGACACCAGGGCATTCCCTGGGGACAGCAGAGCAGGGACAGAGGCTGCCGACCACGCTCAAAGCAATGGGTTTACATCGCCTGGGCCTTTGGTGCTGCAGCTGGAGGCTGTAATCTAGCCCCAGGTATTAACACAGCAACCAAAATTATATGGGCTCCAGTAAATTCACCCTCTAATTATTTTATTTGCCACATACAGTAAATTCTACCTCTCCTTTTATAATCACCTAGCGCATAATAACTTCAAATCATTTAACTTTAAAGTGACCAGTATTTTGTAAGCGAAGCCTTACTGGGAGTCAGAACAGGGAAATGATTTTTACTTGCATTGTACAAAGAAATCTTTGTTGAAATTGGTTGCAACACCTCCTGCTTTTGAAAGCTTCGGGAAAACCCGAGGGCACGATTCTCAGCTGGGCTAGAAGAGGCATTCCTGCTCCAGCTTTGGGGGTACATCGGAATCAGAGAAGCAGGAGTTGATAGAGTATTTGTAAGAGATGAAACTGGAGCAAAAGGTTCCTCTGGTGGATGGGAATGTTTGGAGACTTAAGTTGCATTGGTGCCTCTTCTGGAAGGCTGTTGGGGTTTCCATGCTGGTGCAGGAGCAGTTGTCGGGTGCTGTACATATAAATAGCAAAAGAAATTCCCGTTGGGAGCAGCGGCAGACTGAAGGGAGCTGTGTGGAGGGAGCAGTGGGCTGGGTGGGATGTGAGTGATGGGACAGGTCAGCATGAAAAGGAGCATTTGTGAGCACTGGGTAAGGATGCTGGTGACCCTCCCTCCTTTGCAAAGAGGCAGTGTCTTTCCCGGTGTCTCAGTTTACCCACTTGTAAAGCAGATCTAATGACCTGATGGGCAGCAGGTGATGTGGGAGTGTTGCACATATGTGGAGGTTGTTGTTGGGGAGGATTTATCATGCTGTAGCTGGGACTTGCATCATGCAGTGTTATTAATGCACTGCGGCCCCGTTTCCCTTGGGCAGGATTTGTGAGCTCAGGGCAGTGCAAAGGGTCACAGGCTGGAGAAGAGGGGGAGACGAAAGAAGTCTGTGCTAAAAGGCAAGTTTTGTTTCAGGGAAGGCAGCAGCTAAAGCACCAGAACTATCAAACAAAACCACAAGATCACATCAGATGTCAGGGCAGGACACATCTCGTTTCTCCCTCTCAAAAGGGCTTATCAGTGCAACTAATCACTTCAATCATGTGGTGGAGGGAGGAAGAGGGTTTGACTCAGAGTGAGATGAAATTTAGCTCCTAAGACCCTTCTCTTCCTCTGCCGGAGACCAGTCACCTGCTCTGCAAGAGATAAATCATATCCTGCAGCGGAAGGTGCTTAGACGTGATTTTGCATTATTTTACCTTACTCTTTCCAGTGAATCTACACACTGTAGTGGGAGGGGGAGGAGGAATCCAACAAGCAGAGAGCACCCCCACTGCCTGTCTCAGCCTCTGAGCCCTCAAACCATGCCAATAGGAAGGTGCTGAGCAGCTGAGCCGCATGCTCCTGTCCCTGTCTGTGTGGAGGGTCGCAGCTGAGCACATCCCAGAGCCCTGCCTGTGGTCAGCCCATGCACAGCTCTGCTGGTTTGGCTTTGGAGGAGCAGAGTTGCAGAGAGAACTGAGGGTGCTGTGCAGGTAGCATGACTCTAGGGCTCTCGCCTATAGTGTTGTGCTGTGTGTGCTGGCAAAGGTCATCACCAGCAGTAATTATCTGACATACCAGCCAGTCTCTGGAGATGGAGCATGAAGCTCAGTCCAGGGATCAGGGGATATTAGTATTCAAATGCCAGGGCTCAGCTCCAGCTCTGTCCTAGGGCAAAGGGAAACCCAGTGCTCAGCATCCTCAAACCTTGGGAAAGTTTGGTTTATTTTGATGGAGCCCAGGACTGGCAAAATGCTGCTGTACCTGGTCACCAGATGCATCTCATGTCCATTAGCACATCCTTTGCAGAGGTATGAACCCAGCAGATGGCTCTCCCCATCCTGGGCAGCGTACAACCAGTGTCACCCAAAGGAATTTGATGTGCTTGCCCTAATGGAACAGGTTATAAACTGGGAAAAACCAGCTATACTGGTACCACACAGGTCCCATTTCAAGTTGTTAGATAGCAGGCATTAACTCACTGCAACTTGGCATCACTCCAATGATCTATGGAGTGGCAGCTAATGTATGCAGCTGAAAATCTGATCTCAGACATGGCTGAGGCAATACCAGCTGGATGTACTTGAGATCTATCTGCTTCTTCCCCAGCACCCAGCTTTGAAATCTTTGAATCAGGGGGTTTGCCTAATTCCATGAGAACTGGATCACAGCCCATAAAAGAATTTTGCTTTCCTGGAATCAGGAGCCAGTGCAGACTACTCAGTGAGGGTGGTGCTGGTGGGGTTTGCACCCTGCTCCGACTGCTGCTGTGCTTCCAGCACACTGCACCGATGTGTTGGCCTGTGACATGGGCGGAATTCTCAGATCTGCAAATCAAAGCTCTTACAAGGCACCTGCTTCACTCTGCAGTCCCAGAGCCAGGTTTTCAGAGGTCTGTATGGATGAAAAGGTGCAGGAAAACACTCACGGGGATTTTCAGCAAGGCACGAGTGAGATAAATGCTTAAACCTGATGAATTTTACCCAGTCTGCTGCTGAGCATGCCCCAGCTTTCCCTATGCTGAGAACTGCTTTAAAGTTTCTTTGCAAATCTAGAAAGACTCAGTCTGTCTGCTGAAACCCTGGGAACGAGGAGCTCATGTCCTTCAGGGATTTGTGCCGAAGTTGCATGGAAATTTGGGCGTGATGTTCCCCTGGATTTGAACAAGGACCATGGCTCCTGAATCCAGGGGGCTTTTGGAAATGCTACCCTAGCTTTCTGTTTAAATCTCTGAACTAATACCCTGCTTTGTTTTCCTTCCGGGGGGCTTAGTTTTGGGGTCTTCCAGTGTAATAAAAGTCCACAAAAGGATTTATCAGAAGGTGCCCCATGTCAGGGTGGGCAGGGAGAGGCAGAGGTACTAACCCAGAAGTAAGAGGAGATGAGGGGCTTGTGAAGCCGCTAATCAATGCCAGGCTGCCTAGAACGAACATCTCCCGCTGCTGGAGCTTCAGACAGCAAAAAACCTACTGTAAATGCAACATATCTCTGTGCTTCCTGCCAGCTGGCCAGCAGCCAGCCTATTTCCTTCAAAAAGAGGGATATTTATTTTCATCCTTTTAGAGGCAGCCAATTCATCTCAGACCACCACCAGCCAAAAAAGCTTTATAAATTAGCAGCCCTTTTCTTTTAATTCTCTCCCCCACCCCCTTAAATATTCTTTTCCTCTCGTTGTTGGAGTCAGTGTAAACTCTCTGCCAGGACGTGCGAGCCGCGGCGCATTGCGACACACTCCCCTTTCTCTCCAAGCTGGAGCAAGACAGTAGCGGTAGTGTCTCACGAAAGCCAGAGGAAACCAAAGCAAAGCCTCGCCGTGACTGATTCTCTTTCCAAATGGCGTAAGCAGGCCAACTTCAAACATGTGAATAATGAGTTATCTGTGCCTCACTTTGTTCGGCAGCAGAAGAGAAGGTTCCTTCTAACATTTTCCTCCTGCTCCCTTCTGTGAACTTCTGGGCTTCAACTGTCAGAAGTGGGCTGAAGGAGTGCTGGCACTTGCCGGCTGTTGCCTCTCACCAGGGCTCGGTGGAGATCTCCATTGTCCTCTGTGGAGGCGTTGTGTTTGAGTCCCTTTCTGCCATGGGCAGCCAGTTCCCATCTCCACACTGTCCTCCACTGGCTGTGAGGCTGCACCAGATTCTTCTTGGCAGGGAATTTCCCATGGCAAGTCTCAAGCTGGAGATGGTTTTCCAGGGAAGACCTGAGGGATGTTCATGTCTTGTGTTATAGGTGTACAAAGATTAAACCACCCCACCATCTGCTGTAAGGGACAGGCCTGCTGTTCCCATAACACAGGCGTTTCACATGTGGCTTGTTTCTGGAGCACGAGCTGGGACTTGATAGTCAAGCCGAGACTCAGACTGGGAAAAAATTCAACCCTCTGTAGAGGATTGGCTTGTCTCTGAAGTACCTATTTTGAGGGCTACAAGTGGGATTTGAAAGCGTGTTTTGCGCGTGGAATGGAGTTCTATCCACTGCTGATTGCTTTCTTGTGGTCCATTCTCATGGACATGTAGAGACTAAGGCACTGGATTGTGCGCAGTGTGGCTGCATGGACTGCTCCCGGCGAGCTCCTTGGCTGGGCTGTGGCATTTGGCTGCTGGTATTTGAGCAGAGCCTTTGGTGCAGGATGGTGAGAGCTTGTTGGTGAGATGCTTGGAGCCTTGCTTCAAAGGTGGATGCGTGGTGTCTCTGTGGCCACTGATGGCTCTGCTGGAGCTGCTGCTGTCTCCTGGCTTTGGCTGCCTCTTCAGTGGAGCTAAGGAAATGATCTGCAAATGTGTGTGTTAATGAAGATCCCCCCAGAGCTGAAAGGCCGCGTTTCCTTCACTCCAGCTTGCCGCCAGTGCTCACAGCAAGACGCCTGGGCAGGGCCAAGCCACTTCCCACCATCTGCTCTCCCGCCCTTTGGTAGCACAGGGCTACAGTGGGGATGGGGACCAATGTGGCACCCAAATCTGAGGTAGCTGCTCCCTGTCTCTCCCGACTGCAACTCCTTTCTACCTTTGATCAATTTTATATGCTGCATCTCAGTTACCTGAGGAAATAAGCTGCTTTTGGTGAACACCATGGACACCCACCCACTGTCTGGAAACCCCATCCAGGTCCCAGCTTCGAAAGCCACATCAGGTTGCACACTCCTAGAAGGAAGAGCAGGATGTGTTTAGTCTTTGAAATGTTTTAATGCAGAAAGCATGTCTTTAAATCATAGCTTTGAGGGCCTGAGCTGCAGCACAGCACACACTGTTTCGCTGTCTGCATTCCAAGGAAACACCCAAAACTTCCAGTGTGCTTCTTATTACCAGCCTAAAGTGTCAAATTCACATCAGCTCTTCCAGCTGGGAAGTGTTCAATGGGATCGTTTGTTTGATATGCTGATACAGATCTTGTTGCTACATTGGGATCGTAGGTGATCTGTCAATGTTTACATCATGTCATGTTCAATATCGGAGTGAACTGACTTGGAAACCCAATCCAGTGGTGAAACCCTTGTGCTGCTGACAAGAAGTGCTGAAGGTCAGTAGCTGCTGTCGTTTTATAGTACTAAGGACTTGTTTCCATAAACATTGGCCCACAAGCCAGTGATAGCATGGCTGGAAAGGCAGCGCAGCATCTCCAACCCAGCAGCAGGTTTCATGCCCCAGAATTCACAGGTTGGGGTGATTAAGACTTCTCAGACAGATTCCTTGGGATAAGGTCTGAAGCTGTTTGAAGTCGATTAAAAAATCCACCCACTGGCTTTGTAAGGCTTTGAGTCAGTCCTTGGGTTAAGCTAGAAACCACCTTCCTCTTCTCTAAGGTATGAGCTATTGTTCACTTGACGACATTGGTTTCCTCTCCATGGCAGCTGTGGGTAGATGGGGAAGGGCTTTTAATGAAGTCAACCGCTGCAGAAATTAAAAAGCTCAGGTTGTTCTGATGAAAGAAACCCATTAACAGTGATTCTCTCTTGCGTGACAAGTTCTGACGTCCCCAGCTCTAAGTGACAAGTGGCAGGAAGTCTTGGGCAGACAGCCTGTACCGAAGAGGGTTGGCAGCTCAAGGTGGTGGATTTTAACCCATTCACTGCTTTGCTTCATGCAGTTTATTGCTGCCAGGTCCCACCCATGGAGATGGGGTGAGGTATAACCTGGAGAGGGCCTAGGAGAGCTGAAATGGTCCCAATCCCATCACAGCTCTCATCTGGGTTTTCACTCCTAAATAAGCCCCCGGGTTTGCTGTGACATACACTTGCATCAAGTTTTCTACTTTCTTTTTCTCAGGATGGTTTTAGGTTTTGGGGAGGTTTTGTTGGTAACTCCTGGGTCTTCCCACAAACCAGCCCTTTCCAGAGGGTGTAGGCATAGCACTGCTGCTTCCTTAGGCTTAAACCCCCTGGGCTGTGCCCACTCTCAGCAGCCTGGGGACCAGGGCAACCAAGCGTAGGTTGATGCAGCCACATGCAGCCCTCAGTCAAGCTGTGTGGCAGAACTATCTTTAAAAACATTCCCAGCAGAGAGATCGTTTGAGATCTTTATTTTTTAGGGTGGTTTAGGGTTTTTTAGGGCTTTCTCAGTCACATGCAGAATGCTACTGCAGGATGGGGTTTCAGCCGAGATGGAGGCAGTGAATTTATTTCCCATTAAATTTGTGTGGAAGTTGGTCTTTTAAGTCTTTTCAGTGTCTCTGCTAAGCTCTGCTTGAGAAAACTGCCTAAAGGTACAGCATAAACTGATTTTTCTTTTTCTGTGCTCAAACGTATACTGAAATAACCAAACATGGACCAAAACAAGACACCTCAGTGCACATGGTTCTCCCTGGGGACAAGTTCTCAGTGACAGATGCTGTTCCCATCTCCTAAGGCCTTCAGATAAGGCTGAGGTGCCTGAGGTCCAGGGGTGCACAGAGATTAGAAGAGATCGTTTCTGGTGCAGATTTGAGGTTTCCTTGGTTTACTTCACACAGCAGGGGAAATACATTTTCAAAACAGCGCTGGGTTCTGCTTTCTGCTGGGAGTTTGCCCTCACCAAGCTTTGCTCTCTGGTGTCAGTACACACTTCTGTTTGGAGTTTCACGCTTTGGGAGCCAGGGGATTGCAGATTGTGGGGGGTGGTGGGGGTTTTCACCTCGATGTGGACCTCCCAGAGAGGGAGCAAAGCCCCTCAGAAGCAGAAGCTGGGTGTGATTTGCTGTTGTGGTACCCGTGGAATGACACCATGGCAGGGAGCTGAGCTGGGAGCGTGAGATCCCACCGGCCGGTGCTCTGCTTCTGCCTGGCATCTCCGCAGACAGGTAGACAGGACGAGCCAAGCAAAGGAGATCAGAAGATACCACAGAGTAGCTTGAAAGAGGGGGAAATCTGGGGACTTTCTGTGACTTTGCTCTAAAGTGGCACCACGCTCCCGCTCTGCAGCTGCAAGAGGCAGGGAATGGGGGTGCCAGCAAGAGGAAGCTGCATTTTTCATCTTTCAAATGCACCACTTTCCTTCTTAACAGCCACTGAGAACTGAGCTTGACTCGGTTGGGCTGTAGGGCTGGATCTGATAAGGCCCAGCAACTCTCAGAAGAGCTGAGAAGGATTTCTTCCCAGCTCCTTGCCTATCTTCCCGGCGTGCCTGCACACCTCCAGAGCCCCGAGCCCTGCGCTCAATCATGCTGGGATAAGGCATTTGCCACCTTGGGAAGGTCCTTTCATGGCAGGTGCAAGGAGTTGGGGGTGTTGCTCATCTGGTAAAGAGCAAGGAGAATCCAAGGTCTGAACCTGGCACTGATGTAAAACCAAAGCAGCTCCAGCTTCTCTGGAGTCCCTCCAGCTTTGTGCGGGTGTAACTGAGACTGGAATCGGGCCCAGAGAGAGTGAAGCTGTTTGACGATGATTAATATAGTAAAATGCAAGAGTTATGTATCAAGTGTATTTCATGCGCCTCTCGCCTCAGGACACTTAGCATAAATTTAATCATTATTGCCCTGTGCCAGCAGCTGCTACCTAAGGAGCTGGGAGTGCTTTACAAATGCTCATTAGCTGCTGCCCTGCCTGGGGAGGTGGGTGAATAGTATCACTATTTGATGGGTAGGAAAGGGAACAGGAAGCAAAGTGAGGTGGCCACAGCATGGTACTGAGCAGCTGCTCCATCCCTGCTGCAGCTCCTCCAGCCCTGCCTGGCTTTGACCCTGCATGGGCAGAGCTGGGGATGGTGCTGGAGTGAGATGAGAGTTTGTTCTTTGTGCACTGAGCAAACACTGTAGAAAATACTTGTAATTCAGTGTTTCCTTTGCTGTTCCCCAGTCACCACCCTGCCAGGAGATGGGGTTCCTCTTGCCTTGCACATGTGTCCCTCCTTGTTCAGAGTGAGCAAGGGCTGGTGCGGGCACAGCACAGGGCATCCTGACCTTGGCACACACATCTTGCTCCTTGATCAGATGCTGGCTCAATGAACCATCTGGGGCCTCTTTGGGTCAGTCCATGTCCCCTCTTCAGCAGGCTCTGTCTGTCCAAGCCACAGGGTCTTCCCTCATGTGTGTCCTGTGCAGAGCCACACTGAGCCAACCTGCACCAGTGCTGCCACGCAATGCCCATGTGAATTAGAAGAAACCACGAAGGTGGAGGCTGTGCCAAGTGTGTAACCAGGGTGCTACAGCCAAAGGGTAACTGATTAGATATCAGACTCTCTTATCATGTTCCAGGGCACAGGCAAAAGCTAGAAGACCAAGCCAAACCCTTCACCGACCGCTACGGGGAGCTGGAACGGCTGCGCCAGTCCATGAGAGTCACCCCAACAACACCTAACCCCCGTGGATCCCTCAGCACCCCGAGCCACTTTGGGTCCCAGGCTCAAACTCCAATACAAGGTAACTGGCTGGGTGCCCCAGCCTGGCATCGCACCCCAAACCCTTGTGCTTCCAACACAGCCAGCCAGGGAGCAGAGCCGTCCCAGCCAAGCACACTTCCCTCCGGATGGTATTTTAGGGTTGGAGTCCAGCTCTCCCCTGGGTAAGGAGCCCTGCCTGTGGGACAGGGGGTTTGCTTGGGTTTCTGGACCATAGAAGCCTTTTTGCACCCATTAAATGAGCAGATGGCTGCTGAACAGTAAACCCAGGTGTTTTACTTTAGATACAGGGTCTTAGGGAAAACTGAGCCATTTCAGCAGAAACCTGAGGGAGGTCATAGCAATGCACGTTGAATCCAGGAGCTTCTTTGACATGAAGGCGCCCGCGTAGATGGCTAAGCATCAACTAGAAAGGGTGTATTATACTTTACATGCTAATCCAAATGGTTTCTTATCTTGTAGCATTGTGTTTATGCCAAGTCTGGTGATCCATTACCCAGCTCCAGCATAATTCCCCACACGTATGCACACCTGCATGAGTGCACGCGTGCACACACACACACACAACCTTTGCTCTTCCCATATTTGCCATCAGCATAGCTGAGCCCTCGGGCGCTCCCCAGGCATTGCATCAAAGCTTGGTGCCAGAGGTAGGAATTGCCATCAGTTACCCCAGAGAGGTCAGTCTGCTCCTTCCCATGCACCCGAATCTCAGCCCCACACAAGCATTGCACTGGAAATACCTGTCTGCCTCCCTGCTCCCAGCTTTCTGCTCGGCTCAGCACAGCCGCATGATACCAGGATGCATTAAGAGACTGTTCTGTCTGCACGTGGGACGTGTTCCTTTTTCATGCATTTTTAATCGTCTCAGTGGTGTTCTTCTTTGAACATCAGCAGAAATACTAACAGGGTTCTTAGGGAAACGTTAACGCTGCTTGCACTATGAGTTTGGGTGAGAAGTGGCCCTTCTTGGAGGGTTTCATGTGAAAACTTCCAAAAGCCTTTGTGTTGTGTTTCCAGGAGTGCTGCAGATGATTGAAACCCTCAGTATCGGGGCAAAGAAGGTGTCTCAGGTGCAAAAATGTGTTTGAAAATGTTACCTGAATGGTAGAGCTGCCCCGCTCCTCCCAACTCCAAATTACAGTGAAATTTAATTTATTTCTCATTGAAATGCAAATCTCCATGCTTGGAATTTTCACTGATATTAGCACTGTTTGTGAGAAGAACCCAGGCACTTCGTGTAGGATTATCATTTGATTCTCACTTTAAAAGGCAAAAGGGAGGGAGAAAAAGAGCTTTATAGGCTCATCTCGTTGGCTGCAATAAAGAGTTCTTGGGGGCAGGGAAAAGAAAAATATGTGTATTTTAAATTAGCACAGTCCCTGTAGTGCCAGAAACCCAAAGAGCGTCGTTTGGAGCAAAGAATCAGGTGATGACACAAATGCAGCAAGACAAAAACTGAAACTGGCCACAAGCTGCCATCCCTGCCAAACTCCCAAATGTCAAGTGACAGCAGGAGTGGAGACACACAGAATTAGCCATCTAAAGTCATTCCTGCGGAGGGAATCCAGAGTACCAGGAATGCTGCAGAAGGCAGTTCGTGCACGCTCTGCTCTTGGCTCCCTTGCTCCTGAGTTGGAGGAACTGTCTTAAAATTACTGTGGGTTCTTCCCAGCGTAACTGGGAGCAGAATCAGCTTGGTCATTTTAATCTGAGCCCTGTCCTCTTGACACAATGCTGACTACAACCAATATAATAACAATAATACTAAAAACCCCCAAATTCTCTCTCGCACACACACAGCTTATTCACCAAGATCATAATTTTTTACCCAAGTAAGTGGAGCCTGGCCCGTGCCAAGAATAACACCGGAGTTAACAGGCCTGTAATTCTCACGACTTGGCACGTTCTTAGGTAACACACACGAGAAGCCGATTAGCAAAAAGCATAACGAGATACAGGTTAGGAGGAGCCAACGGGGCAGGCTGAAGTTCATCCAGCGCCGCTATCCTTTAGGTGGTGCTTCCCAGCTTTAGTGTTCCCTGTGCCGGGGGCCAGTGGAGATGTAGGTTTTCCCTCCACAACTGCCTGCCCGTGGCCTCCCGGTTCTGCTGACTGGGCACTTTACACAAACACTTCCTAATCCTCTCCTGGCAAAGCAAAGATGCTCAGAAATGGTTTCAGCCACCGAGGGGGGTTCAGGCACCTCAAATTCCTGAATGCAGCACATGGAGGTTGGGTTTCAAAGCTGATGGGGACACAGGAGACAGTGTTGGTCTTTGAGATTCTCCAGAGATGTGTTTGCCCTGGTGCTGTCCAACCTTTGCTCCTCAGAAGCGAAGGCTGTGGCCACTGTGGAGATCACAGCAAGGACGTTGGTGTAAGTGGGAGAAGGATCTGGCCCTCAGCCATTTGCAGAAGACTTTCAGTAAAGCAGCCCCCGGAGGTTATAAATAGCCCCCGAGTAAAATGATCCTCTTGAGGTTAAATGGTCTCAAACCAGAAACCTCCCGGTAAGAGCAAACCGATCGTTTCTGAAGGGCATGCCAGGAAACATGGGAGGAGAGTGTGCTCAGCACAGAGCCCAGTGGGTCACATCCTTCTCTCTCTGGGTTCTGCTGCTCAGTGTCAACGTATTCTAGTGTCTTCAGTCTTGCCCTACCCCCTTGCAGATGGGCAGGGAACCGATCCTTTCCCCTGCCTGTCCCATGAACAACCTTTCCCTCACCAGGATCCATTCCTGCTTTGGAGGAAACTGGGGTGATTGTGAGTTCACCCTAGTGTAGCTGTGATGAGAGCCTGGCACGGTAGCCAGGCAGCAGGACAGGCAGATCCTCATCTCCCTTCAGCAGCGCGGCTTCCCTGGCCTCAGCAGAGCGGAGCTATTTGCCTCCGTTGAGGATTTGGCCTCATACTTCTCCAGTGAGGTCTGGAAAATGTGAGGTTTTGAAATCCCGGCTCTCCCGTCTCCGCAGCGAGACACCAAGCTGTCATTAGGATGTCTTGAAACGGTGCCTTATTATGGGGCATGTGAAGCCAGAGCCTTGCGTGCTTGCTTCATTCTGAGTTTTGTTTCCTAGCTTAAAAACAAATCAAGTAGCTCTCAGAAGTGAAGCAAGATGATAAAGGAACTTGCTTTGTGCCTCTGCTGCTGCTCTGGGGCAGTGGGGTGGCGACAGACCTGCTCCCCCAGTGGGACAGCCCCTGCAGCCCCCGGCTTTCAGCACGATGCTTTGCCCCTGTCCCAGCAGTGGTTCATGCTGGACCGCTTTATTCCCATTTCGACAGAGGGGACTGCCCTGGCAGCGGCTCCTGCACTCCAGCTTTGTGGTGGAAACATCTTCAACCGCTCAAAAACAGTTGTGTGCATTGTCCAGCAATGTGTAGGGGCCTTGTGTACATGAGGGCAACTGTAAAATGATCTCAAACTTGATCTGCTCAGTAACAGAGCAAGCTGCTTCGATTAATGCACTTAGCATCCCCTTACACACTCTTCATACTGCTCCAGCAAAACCAAATTCCCTTGACTTTACAGGGAGAACAGTAAATGCTGGGTCCTTTTGCAAGCTCCATCCTGCCTCCCCCAGCCCTGTGTTTGACGGGTAGTCTGTGAGATATTGTCTTTGCTGGTGAAGAGCTTTCAGATCTCCTGAGCTGGAACCTGGTCCACCATAACCAGCTTGATTTCCAGTCTGCTACTTCAAACCAGTGCAATGTTTTTACCACAGGCCAGCCTTCGGCAGAATGCCTCACCATGTGCATTTAAAGTAAAAGCTCTCTCTCTTTTTCTTTTTAAACCCACATTTTTAAAGTATTACATTACTTTAAAGAAGCCTCTTGGCATAGGCAGCGAGTGCCCTATTGTTTCCGAAATGCAACGTGGCTCCTCTGAGGTTAAGTCCTGAATTATGGGCCCGGCAAATACCCTGAATTGCTGCTTCCTAATCCCTGTCTAGATCGACTTATGGTTTCTTTAAAATATCCATTTCTTAATGGATAAAAACATTGTACCATGGGCAGAGACTAAATTGTTTCCAAAGGAAGCTAGGCAAGCATTAGTGGGAAGAAAACATACTGTGGGATTCAGCTTCAGCCTCAGAGGAAGGAACATGCTTAAGATGGGTTTCCTGCCTGCTTTCAGGTTTCTGTGCCTATCTTTAAACTGCTTCTCTGCTCCTCTTGATTACTTTTGCCCGCTGAGCAGTGAATGTCCCTTTAATGAGTGTGGTGTGTGACTGTCAAAAAGGAACCACAGGCCAGTGCTGGATGGGAGCATCCCCCTGGGGAGAGCCCAAGTGCCCGCGGCTGATGCCTTGCTGCTGATGTGCAGCCACCTCTGTGTCCCAGCCGCAGATCCGGTGTCCAAGTGCTGCAGCTCCTGTGAAACAGCAGGAGAGTGGAACAGCACAACAGGCCCAGCCCCAGGCTCCTGGGATCCTGTCCTGCCTTTGACATGGGGTTTTTGGATGTGCTGGGTTTCTCACTGCTAGCACGGGGTCTGCTGCAGGAGGGCACTGCCTGCATTTAAAACCCATCTTCTATTGCCCCATCAGCCTCTGCAATCAGCCACAGCTCCGCAGTGGGTTTCCCATGGCAGACTTGGCCTGGTCCAAACCTGCTCAGCAGGCAAGGTGGTCTAGCTGCAGGCTGGGTTGTAAATTCAGCAACTTCCTTTTATGTAGTCAGGGCTTGTTAATTTTGTTAATACCCTTTGAATGCAGGTAAAGAGCGAAGCGCAGGCAGGCCAGAGGCAGTGCCTGCCATCAAGGGCACGTTTCCCGTTCAGCCCACCCACCCACTCCAGTTAGCACCGTTAGCTTATTCATGAGCCGTGCGGGATGTATTGGCAGGGATTGGCTGATGCGGCCTGGGGATGCCGAGGGGAAGAGAGGAGCTGCTGCGGGAGAGGAAGCGGAGAGAGCCTGGCTTGTTTAGTCTAGTGAAGGCAGGCTGGGAGCAAGCTGATTGCTCTGTGTAAATACATCCAGGGGGTAAACAGCAGGGAGAGGAGCTAATGTAAGCTATGAAGGACAGTGCTGGCACAAGAGATGGGGCTGAACTGACCCTGAAAAAATCCAGACTGGACTTTAGAGGCAGGGTCTTCTTGAGAGAGCAGGATGGGTCCAGAATGAGCATCCCAATGGAAGAGTTTGGAGAGGCGGTTGAGATGCAGTGCATGACTCGCTGAGCTGGGAATACCTGTGAATCTCCCGGTCTCACTGCCTGTGCAGCGCAGGAGGCTGTTGCCCAGAATATTTAGGGCTGATGGGAAGTGCTGGGAGAGGACTCAGAGCGGGGAATTGCGCTGTTCACAGGGGTACGTGTGTGTGTGCATGGCAGCACACGGTGTCTGGAGTGAACACGAGAACTGCGAACGTGGCCGGCAGCCTGGAGGAGGTGCCTGGTGATGCTGCGATAAGCAACCGAGTGGTGTTGTGTTTTGGTTTGGGGTTTTGCTTTTTTCTCTCTCAAACTCTGCAGAGGAAGTACTTGCACCCAGTTTGTGAGCTGGTTATATCAGATACAGAACAATTGCTCCATGGGCGTGTAACAACGGATGCAGTTCACACCCTTGGGTTCTTTTATTTTCAACAGCACCCCTCCATCCCCCAAAATAAATTCTTGCTCTTTTTTTCGCGGTGTGGGAGGAAGGGGCCATTCTCTTTTTTAGTTGGCCTTTGCTTGGAAAGGAATGAACTTGTTAACACATGTGACGGAGGCGTGAGAGCCTGCCTGCCTGTGCGGGTGCAGAGGAGAGCGGTGCGGCTCCAGAGATGAGCTGGGTTTTCAGAGATCAAATGCACCTTGTGCACCTTCCCATACAGCGCAGATTCTCTTCATCTTTGGCCACCTGCCTCTCGTGCTCCCAGATGGAGCTCTTAGGAGCAGAGGAAGGAAGCAGAGAGGAAGAGAGGTCAGGAAAATGCTGAAAGACAAGTTGGAGGTCCAAGCATCACAGAAACTAGCACAGAAAAAATAGCCAAAGGTATATACAGAGAGAGAGTTTCTGTCCGCGCTCCGTCTTGCACGTGCATGCATACTATATACATAAGCATAAAGTATCATTAGTGTTTACACTGTCGTCAATCATCATGGCATTAGGCAGGAAAGGAGGGATTTTTTCCCCCAGTCTAGATTTTTCATGACAATTTTGCAAGGCACGTATATGCATATAAATAAAATGGTAATATATGGCCAGGCTGTAGATATTTATATATTCTATACGCTTGGAGAGTGCCACACTATCAAGTTCCCTTTAAATTTCCTTTATTCTGCCAGTGTGTGCCACACACTATGAGTATTTGTGCGCTGTGTACCACACACACATGCTTTGGCTTATTGCTGACCTCAATAGGCCACTGCATGTTCCCCACATCTCTAAAATGGCGACCAGAGTGATGTCATGAGATGAGGGCTGAAATAGAGGGCCTGAGGTTCATCTCCCATTGCTGCAGAGGCAGCTCTGTGCACCCACCTTCTTCCCACCCACCCGAGAAAAGACCTGTGTTGTCTCCATGGTGCAAAGCAAGCTGCCGTGTCACTTGGGTGCAGTTGTTTTATCTGGAAGGAGCTGAGCAGCATTGAAAGCATGTTTCTGTACAGCTCCATGTGTGGGGGGACTTAGGGGTCCTCAAAAGGTGCAAATTGCAGCTGCACAATTAAACACCGGGGTGTGTCCTGGCCTCCGTGGTCCCCCAGCAGCACAGCCCTAACCAGGAGACAGTGGCATTACTAATCAGGGCTTTGACCTTTACATGGCTTTTATTTAATACACATTCCACACTTCCCCAAACTCCCATCCAAAACATTGACATTTCCGCTGATAGATTGGGTCAGATTTTGGAGTAGTTGGGGGACTCAATTCACTCTTACAATGGTTAAATTCTTACAGCTAAATGGGCTTATTCAGTTAGTGCAGCAGCTGGTGTGATTTCGAGAAGAAAATAAACATTTCCTTCAAATATTTTGATTGGCAACTGGACAACTGAAATACTCAAGCTCAGATTGCCAGGGCCCGAAAAAGCAAATGGGGACTGAACGGCGAGTAAGGGAGGCAAGCGTAGTAAATCCTCCGCAGCGGCAGCATGCACAGGGGTGAGAGATGCGCTGGATGCTGCCTGCGCTGGGGATGGGGCGAGGAGTGAGGGACAATGGGGTGATGGAGCGATATGATGGGGCATGGGGTGATGGAGCAAAAGGTGATGGGTGTTTTACAGCCCATCATTGGTGGGGGCTTGATGGGCCCGTGGGGCCCGTGGTTCAGCTTCACCCACACCCATTTCCCTGTCATTAGCTTGGTGCATCACTTGTTCATCATTTGACGTTGTCTGACGTCTGGCTGAGCGTGATGGAGGGTTGGTTTGCTACTGAGTTGGGTGTTATGGGGGACATTAATGGCAGTGGTTTATCTGGACCTTTCTGGGGTTGCTTCAGTAGAGATGTCTTCAGCTGCGAGACAGGAGGAACGATGAGGCAGGCATGGGGCTACGAGGATTCATGAGGCGGAGGGGTAGGCAGAAGTGAAGGAGATGGGATGAAGGAGCAGTCCGAGATGAAGGACATGGGATGAAGGCTCAGCCCCGCGCGTTCCGGCCGCTCCCGCACCGAGCCGCGGCACCCCCTAGCGGCCTCCTCCCTCCCAGCGAGCGCGGCTGCCCCCTGCTGGCGACAGGAGGGCACTGCTGGGACTTCCCTTGGCGTGGCGGGGCAGCGCCGGGGCCGCGCCGGGGCAGGGGCCGCGCCCCGTCGGGCAGCCGCGACAGGGAGCGGGCACGGACCGGTTTTGCCTCCCGGTGGCTGCTAGGTCGTCACATGGCGCGGTGCAGGGCTGCCACAGCCCGGGAAGGCTGCACACACAGCACACCCCCCATAGCACAGTGGCAGATGCAGCAGTGGGGTTGGGTTTGGGGGTTGGTTCTGGGATTCTTAGCCTCAGACTGGTCTGGTGAAGCCCGAGCGTTGTTCTGGGCCAGACTTTGACGCTGAGGCCCAGAAAGGACGAAGAGCTGCCAACGCATCCCCTGCTCCACAGCAGCACAGTGGATGCACTTGTGTCTGAATCTGTATGAAGGACCCACTGCCAAGTGTTGCAAGTTCAGGCCAATATAGCTTAGAATCTAAAAAAAAACCAACCCAAAACCCTTTGAGTGCGTTACAGGGGGAAAGGGAAATGTGCCCTGAGCACTTGGGGTTTAGTTCGATTTGCATTTTATAGAATATTGTTTACAGGCATGTGAAAGCCACCGCAGGAGCACGATCGCTGGGGAGCATCGTCTGCTCTTGTCAAGGCAG
>JAOEHY010001834.1:31127-46244 GCA_025447955.1 Psilopsiagon aurifrons
ATTTTGGGGTTTCGGCGGGGATTTTGAGATTGCTTTATCTCGGTGTATGGCAAAACAGCGCAGCCACCTGTGCCGCGACGGGCTCCGGCTGAAGTGATGGGCTCCGGCCAAGATGCTTCTTGCGGAGCCGGTCCCCACACCTCTCCACCCCGCGCCCTGCAGCAGTTCTGGGGCTGCTCCTGCAGCAGCGCGGCTCTGGGACGGGGCAGAGCGTGCTGCTGGCGGGCTGAGGTGTGAGATGAGGCGGGGCTGGTCACTTGCGAGCATTTTTTCGCTGCGTAGTGCTTTTCCAGCCAGCCCAAGCACGCTGAAGGCTCCGCGCGGCGGCAGGGCTGGGTGTGAGCAGAGCGGCTTTGAGCTGCTCCTCTCTTATCTCGCACCAAAGCCGCAGCCACGTTCACAGACCAAGCGCTCCCCCACCTTTCTCCTCCTGGAGCCTGCGTGGGAAGATCCCGCAGAATGGCCGGAGGCAAGGGAGGAACCTCCCATCCTCTTCTCCTTCCAGCACGGTGGCTGAAGGACTCACCTGGGATGAGAAAGAGGGTTCAGCTCAAATCCCCTCCCTACCTGCACCTCCATAGCATGCCCTCGCCACTAGTTAGCTGGAAGGGATTAGCTCTGGTGACTTTTCCAGAGGAAACACCGCAGGGCCTGGAACAGCAGCCCTGAGAAGTTAAAAATGCTTCATCGTAATAAATATACATAAAGCACACATCGCTATGCAGGCATAGCAAATAGGCAGACACATGAATGTGTGTGGCTGTATATATATGTATATCTAAAACCAACAAGCATGTTTGCTGTGCTCATCTCACATGTTTTCTTGCTCGAGTCGATTTAAAATCAGCTGATGTGACAAGAAAAGGCTGCTAAGGCCAGATGATGTTCCCTTGCTGAAGCAGAGAGGTGCAATGCCCTTGCTCTTAGCAAGGGAAAAAAAGGGGTCTTGGGGGCAAACAGAACGGATGAAGAGCCCCCTTTAGGTGGCTAAGGCTTTGGGCTTGGTGCACCAGCCAAGCGCTTTGGGCCACAGCTGCTCTTTTTAGGGGTTTTCCTCTCAGGAGGGTGCTGGAAGGCCGAGGAGGGCACAGTTGCAGCATTTCCAGCTGTGCTCTCCTGCATAACCGGTGCCAGAACTTGGCGTGCCCTGCTGATGTCTTAGGGACAGAAGTTTTGCTCTGTTTGCTCTCCTTGTAGAGCAAAACTCATTTCTCTTTGTCTCAGATGCACCAAGGCCAGAGGCGTGCTGGGCTCTGTGCGGAGATGGCATCAGCCTCGGGTCAGCTGGGAGTGCCATAGGAAAGCTTCGGGGTCCCGAAAGGATGGTGTAGATTCCCATCCCTAACATGGGCTTCCTGCAGGAGGATGGGACCCGGCAGCACCGAGTAGAGGTCCTTCTCCAGTTATAAGCTGGCTGTGACCCCCTTGGGTTTAGACCCCCCCAAGAAAGGGCATAGGGGGCTCCAAGGGTACTCAGTATCATCCCCACCACTCTGACCCAAATCTCCCTTCCCCAGCAGGAAAAAGCCTGAATTTCTCACTCCCTTCATTCTCTTGGACGGAGAAAAATACACAGAGAAATCAAGCGGGAGATCCTGTGGCTCCTGGCTTGGGAGTTTTTCACTGTGTGTTTATCAGCTTCATCCCCTGATGGTATCAGCACGAACAGGCCACCCACAGAAGGCTTAGCAGGCTGGTCTGGACTCCAGCTTTTCCTCCCGGTCTCCGGGTGTGTGTATACACACCACCGACCATCCCAGGGACCGGCCGTCTGGGGCCTGCATCCATTTATTTACTACACAGCTGATGTAATGGCTAAACAGTTTTTTTTCTGTGTTTATGGGGTGTGTTTTTTTAATCTGCCAGAGATGAATCGAACCCTCGAGAAGTCAGCTCGGTCGTGTCCCTTCTTGGATAGGAAACAACAAATTTTAGGACAGGAAATGGGAGCAACTTAAACAAATGGCTTTAGGGGGTTTGTATTGAAGTTCCCCTGCAGATCCAGGAGATGCTTTTCCCTCTGATGTTAATGCCCTGGGCAGGGGATGGTGCAGGCTATAGGACAAACTCTACCAGCTCCAGGACAGAGCTCTAACCACACGCTTTCTTCCTGTACCCCAACAGGCACGTCAGAGCTGAGCCCCTTCTCTGACCCTCGGCAGTTCGACCGCTCCTTCCCAACGCTGCCGGCTCTCACTGAGACGAGGTTCTCTGACCCACGGATGCATTACCCCGGTGCTATGTCTGCCGCCTTCCCCTACACCGCGACTCCCTCTGCCACCGGAATCGGGGGCATCAGCATGACCAGCATGCCCACCACAACACGCTTCCACCACACTTACTTGCCACCCCCCTACCCCGGCTCCACACAGAACCAAAGTGGACCCTTCCAGGCCAACCCCTCTCCCTACCATTTGTACTATGGCACGTCTTCAGGCTCCTACCAGTTCTCCATGGTGGCGGGTGGCGAGCGGTCGCCCACCCGGATGCTCTCCTCTTGTACAAGTGCCTCAGCGGGGAACAACTTAATGAATCCCAACCTGGGCAATCAGAATGATGGGGTGGATGCAGATGGGAGCCACAGTAATTCACCGACAACCATGACAGCTACTGGGAGGATGGATGAGTCGGTCTGGAGACCCTACTAGGAGGAACTCAGCTGGGCACCGATACCTTTAACTTAATCAGCCACCATTAAATTGCTCCCTTTGGTAGTGAATAGAGCAAAATTATGCCTGGGGAGAAGGTAAACCAAAGTGTCCCAAACAAAAACCAAACCAGGATTTCTGCATGCAAGCATAGGCAAACATCAAGCAAAGATGGACCAAGATCTACATTACATTTCAAGATGAACATCCACTTGAGGCTTGAATTTGTTGCTTGATGTGGTTCTTTTCATATGTTTTAAGTATGTGCATTGTACATAGGGGAAAAAAAAGGACATGTGGAACCAGATGTTTGTTTCTTGCAGAACACTCCTCAGTCATCTCACTCACACTTCTTCCCCACAAAAAGCATTCAAAAGTTAGGAAAAGCTCATCCTTCTTCTGCAGAATATTTCAGAGAAGAGAGCAGGGAGTCGTCCAAAGCCATCCCTTTGCCAACGCAGGGAGACTGAACTGAATAGGGAAAGGAAAAAAACAAAAGGATAACCCCTATTGTGTCTTCCCCTTCCCTTCTACCAGCACAGGGCCCCAACCACCAAAGAGCTGTGGGCGCCTCAAAAGGGTCGGGTTTGCAGCACTGCTGCTGGTCAGCCAAGTGAAGGAGAGCTGTGATGTGATTGTTGTGACTTGCTGTTGACGACAGAGGTTTATTGTTCTTTTTTTGTCGTTGTCGGCACTTTCAACCAGTAATGTGGCTGAGCCGGGCCTGGCTGAGCCCTCACCTCGGTGTTTACATGAGATGTACTTTTCACAAGACCTGTTTCAGTTTTTCTTTGCTCTCCCGTCCTGACCTCACCATTCAGCTCTTTGCTCCCCGTAGCAGATCTCAGTGATGATGGCTGCGGTGAAGGCAGCATTCAGGACAATCCAAGATTCATGAGATGCACTTCCAAGCACGTTAGCTGCAGGAAGGACTTTGGAGCTTTTGGCATGACTGTGCCACTGGTTTCTGGGTCTTCTTTTCATTCCCTCTGAGGGGCAGCACATGCAGCTGGTGGCAAAGCATCATATTTCGGTGATGATTCTTGTCCATGTTTTCAGCCAGAGCGGATGGAGACATGATGACTTTATTTTTGTTAAGAAGCAACTTACACTTGTCAGTTCATACTGAAAGCTCTAACTGAGATTTGGAGAAAGGAGCAGTTTCTACTCAAGTCCCTTTGTGGTAGGAATATTGCGAAGCAATATTATCTCTCTAGCCTTTTCCAGGCCCTCACCCTCCAGTCCCCTGAGTGACCCTGAGCACAGATGTCTTGCTGTAGATGAATAAGCTGAAGAAGGGGCACTAAGGGTACCACCAGCCTGTTGGTGGCTGGTTGCGTCATGTGGCAGTAGGAGGATTCAGGTCTCCAGGCACCTCACACCCTCGTGTGATACCAAAGAGATGGGAACCCAAGGGGAACGGTGGCAGGAGTTGTCAGACAGCTGGAGAGGTGGCTGAGGCTCCCGGAGAGCGTGCATTTGTGGTACCCTCTGCCCTCCAGCACCAGGAGGGGACACTGATGGCCCCAGTGCCACCAGTAGCCAAGATTTGGGGGAGGGGAGGAGGAGGGAGGTGTTTGAACATAAGAAAGTTGAAGCTCAGAGCTGCCCTCACAGCCCTGTCCCAGTTACACCATTACAGCCCATCACCAAATCTCAGTTGGCAGCTTGTCAGCACTCAGTTGAGGTACAGAGCGCTGTAATTGCACTACCCCGTCATGACTGGAGCAACATCCTGGCTTAGTTGAAAAGATGCAATGACCACTCATGAGTTAAATAAGCAACAAGAAGAACAACTCTTTTAAATAAGAAGAAAACTAAAAAAGCCCTACCCCAGCCAAAACTGCAACCTTCACTTGCCAGCGGTGGAAACTGGACCATGGCAGCCTGTGTTCTGATGCATTTACGTTTAGCATCCGATCGCACCACTGATTGAAAGCACAAAGAAACCAAGGCATTCGTAGTACTAGGTTAATTTAAGACTGTTCTAGTGAGTTTTTAAGAATAAAATAATAAAAGGAATGGCAATGATGTTGCTGTTATGACATATTGTCATCTGAAGGTGTCAATGGGTGCACCTCTATTGTATGCAAGTGGCCACAAGACAGGCCAAAGGTTTTTGCTTTGCACTATAATTTGCTTTTTTTTTAAATGCACAATCGCTTGTACAGTAAAACCCCTTTGTCTGGCTCACAGAATATTTAACTATAAAATCTAATTTTTGGTCTTATTTGTTATAATAATATAATTCTTAAATGTGTTGAAGGATCCAAGTCTTAATAATGCTTCTAATACTTGTATGTGCAGGGTAAAATAACAGCAGACAGCTAAGGAGATGAGAGGAAAGGTCTTTGTAGATAAAGAAGGCTGAAGTTGTTGGGTTTTTAATGGTGTCTTATGGTGGACATTAAAAAAGTGCTAGTGATACCAAATAATGTGGTTATTTGTGTAATATACCAGCCCTACTTGAAGGTAATGCCCTGTATTTAATATGTAGCCCATCTTTTTAATCTGTAGCACTTGTGACTGGGGATGGGGGAGGCAAGGAAGGAGGGGGAGAAAGAAGAGGGTCTACTCCTGTTGAAGTCACCGGCAGAAGCTCTCTCTGGAGGAGTCTCTGCTGCACCGTCTTCAGTGAGAACAGAGCTGGCTCCTTCGGGAGCGCTGGTACAAAGCCATAGCAAAGCAGTCAGTTCTGCTTTTCTGCTATCGGTGTCGATGTTCTTACCCAGTGTACGTGGTTATAGAGTCAGGCCTCCGTGTAATCATTTTAATGACTTTCCATGTGGAATAATAAACGTATGGTTTCGAGTCTCACCGGTGCCTTCTGCCTGCTCACTTCTTACGGCGCAGGGGGAGGATCCTCTCACGGCTCTTGCTCCAGGGTTTGACACGAGCACCCCACTGCTCAGCTCTATGTTGGGGGGGGGGTCTCAGCTGCTGCAGGGGTTCACAGGGAGGCGATGGGGGGATCCAGACTCCAAGCTGTGAGCAAGCCACTTTAGGCTTCTCCAAGGAGGGGTCCAGGCCACTGGCCTGCACTGGGCTAGACCTGGTGACGTCTGCATCCCCAGCCCAGCATCCCACACCCTGGCTGCTGCCTGTCATCACTGCACTGCTTCCCAAGACACAAAACCTCCAGCAGAAATCTTAAACAGGACCCAAATTCCCAGGTGGTCCAAGCCCAAACCCCTTAGCACTCAGTACTCACCTACAGAACCCATCTGAGACCTGAAACTAAAAGAAATCCCAGCCTACAATAGCATGTAAAGCCAGCCAGTGCTTTGCAGCAGCATTGTGAGCGTAGCCCACAGCAGTGTCCACACAGAAAGAGGGAAAAAGAAAGAGAAAAAGACAAGGAGAAGCCCAAACAAAACCACAGTAAATGCTAATATGGGTGAGAACCCAGCTCCACAGCCTGGCCAGCAGAAAGAGGCTTCAAGGCAAACCCTAGACATACCCGCCTCTTCTTCACAGCTACTGGGAGAGCAAACACCCTGAGGTGAAGCTGTTCTGTTCAGGAACTTCCCATTCCAAATCTATCAGTTCTTTACTCACAGCCTCATTTAAAGCTGCAATGAAGAGAGAAAGAAAAGAGGAAAAACAAAAAGGCTTCCGTGGAAAAGGGGCTTTTGAGAGGCGCAGCCCCTCTGCAACCTGGTTTTGGTGCTAGTGCCAATGGCAGAGTGAGGCTGGGGCTAGACCAGGCGCTGTTACTCAGGGTGATGATGGGCCAAGCTGGTGTAGGGGGGCTTGACAGAGGCTAAAAAGGAGCTCAGGGAGCCAATGGTGTTAAATGTGCTCAACGCCTGAGGGCCAGAGGGTGTTATTTTTATATGGGCGTTATTTTTATGTGGGCCACCTACCAAGCACAGCATCCAGCCTGCTGCAGATGCGGGGGCTGCATCTTGCTTATATGCAGGTTTCACACCAATTTAACAAATTTAAACGAGGAAGCTGGATCCCAGCACGGCAGTGCAGAACGTGGAGTGCAGTCGCCTCTCCAAAAGGCCCCTTGAGCTCCCAGAGGGGTTGTCCTGGTCCAGGGAGACACGGAGAAGAAAGCCAATAGTAATAGTGTGTGGCAGTCAGAGCAGACATGTTTGGGGTTTCATTTGCAAATGAGAACTGAAAGGGCGCAAAAAAAAAAAATCCCTGGAGCTTGGATGACTTCTTTGAGCATTCAGACGTTAAATTGAGTGGAGTTTGGGCTGAAAAATCTCCTAGGAAAAATGAAGAATGTTTCCTTTGAGAACAAAAGTCTCAGCAAAAATCTTATTATATTCTCTTTCCAGACCAAAGTCTAAACCCCAGCCTCTGGTTTAATGACTCTGTTGTTTCCAAACTGCCTGTCTTAATAAATAAACTCTCAACTTACAAAAAGTCTCTATGCTGCGCAGGGCACAGGGAAGGAGCCTCCTGTGCCACTGCAGGGATTCACCTCGCCCACACCATCTCTTCCCTTGTCAAAGCCCCTAACGAACCTTGCCAAAATGAGCGATCAGCATCCTTAGCACACAATCCGGTTCCTCTGAAACAGCAGTGACAAAGAGCCCTGCGCAGTGCTGAGCACCCCAGGGACTCCTGAACTGGCAAACAACAATCCCCATGCACACACATCACCACCTGCTCCTGCTTTGGCATCACCTCCACGAGCATCCATGGGGGTTAATCCTGCTGCCGGGCTGTCCTGCTGGAGAGGATGGGTGCTTTGTTGGGGTTGGGTTGGTGTTCTGTTTAAAAACAGCCTGTTTAGAAGCTACATGGTGGAAAACATGGAAAATTCATTAGAGTGTCTGGGAAAGTGTTAGGTTACAACGTCATCCACATCTACTTGCTCAGCGGGACCTCGCGCCTTGAGGGATATGATAGATATTTATATACATGTATTTTATATAAAGGAGTTCTTGGGGCTCTATTTCTCCTGTCAGTTCCCAGACAGGCACCAAAATGAGCCTTTCCACTTCTCAGAAGCTCTTCCAAAGCAGAGCTGTCCTCCTTTGCCCACGCTGGGCTCTGCCCCTGCCCACTCAAATGCTCCAGCCCTGACGCTCCCGGTGCCATCCCCTGGGCTTGGGAAAACCAGAAGCTGCTCCTGTGAGGGGCAGAGGCACAACCATGCCAGGATCTGCTGGCCATGGGCCCTGCTGGCGCGGGGCTTGGCACGGGTGGGAGCTTGGAGAGGAGCCGGGCAGGAGGAGAGCTGGGAGCGTGCCCGAGCTGTAAAACCTGACAAAAACAATCCTTCATCCCGATTGCTCAGAATTCTCAAGTTTGGTGCAGTACAAAAACAACCCCATAAAAACATCGTTCCGGGGTCACAAGAGCTGCTTTGTTCGGCTGCAGCCAGGATGTTTCATATTCTAGAGCTGCTTCAACTCTTTCTCTCCCGATGCCACCATCCAGCCCTGAACTGCAGCTTGTTCAGCTGAAATCACCCCAGATCTTCCTATGTATCGTAGAGAAGATTCTCCAGTTAAAAAAAAGGGCATGCTTTCCCATAAATAGGATTCCGACAACAAATCCTTGCGGCTCAGCTTATGTATCCCCCAGAGCCTCCTTGCTCCTTGCTGGGGCAGCTTAGCCCATGTGCAGGGAATAGGGCTGTGACATGGTTCTGTGAGGACTGCCCCATGGCAAATAATTTCTTCAGACACTGGGTTATGGGGAGGAGGCAGCAGCCAAGCCGGGGGAGCTGGCATTCCAAGGGCTGATCCCATCCTGGGTGCGCTGTGGCTCTGCTGGGTGGGGAAAGGTCCAGTTGGAACAGTTTGAGTTCGTTTGCAGTGAGTTTGGGTCACTTCTACAATGACAACCTTGGAAACAGCTCCCTAAAGACAGTTTGGGATCGAGACTGCACTTGGGGCTAAAAGAGGAAAAAAAGCTGTTTGGAATTAAGCACCCAAATACTTCTGCCCAGCTCAGGAGTGTTTCCCAGCACCACATTTAAACCCTGTTCCCTGAACCCCCATCAGCCTCCTCGAATCCCCCCCATCCCACAGGGATGTCACCAAGTGGAGCTATGTCACTGGGGCACACGTCCAGATGGCACTGAGAGCAGCAGCCACATAGGAACCCCCAAAGCACCGTTTGTGCCATCCTGCACGAGAGCTGTACTTAAGCCACTCAAACCAAGTCCTTGCGTAAGTGTGAATTCCCTGACAGCAGCACGCTGAAATGCACAAAGGTGTTTTTTTGTGCAGGGGTTGGGCTGGGCCGGGAGATCAGCCGGGTTTAAATTAGAAAAGGCTCATGCCCCGTGAGTCTTTATTCTTGGCTTAACCCACAGAGGCTACGGGTGATGCCGGTGACACCGTGCTGGGATCCCAGCTCGCTGCGCTGACAGACAGCACGCGACGAAAGCAGCTCGACTTCAAAGCGCCGGGGCAGGGAAGGACGGAGGGCGAGGGCTCATTAACCTCGGGAGCGCGTTAGATGGGGCGATAACGGGCTTTAATTAGGCCGGGCCAGGGGAGATGAGGCCGCGTCCCGGCGGGAGCGTGTGCGCGGTGCCGGATCGGCACAACCCCAGGTGAGCGCCCGCGGGCTGCACCTGCCTGCGTGGGCTCAGCACACGCGTGATGGGGCATGTCTGCTGCAGGGACGCGCCCGGCGGCACCACCAGCCCCATGGGATGAGCTGCTCCCATAGGGATGCTCTGCTCTGGCCTTGGGAGAGAGTCAGGAGCATCCTCCCCACTTGTGCTGCTCCAGCCCCTTGGGGGGCTCTGTCCTGCTGGGTGCTTCCGTGGTGCTGCTCTTCCACATTACGACTAAATGCTTTACTGTGAGGGTGCTGAGGTGCTGGCACAAGGTGCCCAGAGAAGCTGTGGCTGCCCCATCCCTCGCAGTGTTCAAGGCCCGATTGGATGGGGCTTGGAGCAACCTGGTCTGATGGAAGATGTCCCTGCTTGTGGCATAGGATTGGAGCTTTCAGTTCCCTTCCAACCCAAACCAGGCTGTGATTCTGTGATTCTATGAAATCCCGTCATCTCTTGGGTGAGCAGCCAGCCCAACCCTGTGGTGGCACAGGGGACAGCAAAGCAGTCGGGGGGGGAGCAGCGAAAGCCCCGGGTGCTGACTAAAACTCCTGGACAGGGCACAGTGCAGCACAGCAGGAGAGACCAGGAAACACTTTTTTGGCCTGGATTATCCAAATCCTTGCTCTATCTGCACCCCGATGCCGAGTGAGTGAGCAGCCAAGGGTCAGGGCGGGCTCTCCATCACGGCACAGAGCTCCAGTGATGCGGTGAACCCTTCTCCAGCCCCTGCCGGGGCTCTGGCTGAGCTCCAGGAGGGATATTTCACACTGGTGCTACCAGGCAGCATATTTCCTTTCCATTTTAGCAACTTGCAAAGCCCCCTGGGTCCCTGCAAACATATACAGCTAATTCTTTAAGATGGGGAGGAAAATAACTACGGCAGAGCTGGGTTTGGCTGCTGAGGGGGACCTGGAGGTACCGTTCCAGGTGCTGTCCCCAGGGTGGTTGCAGCCTGTCCCCCCCTTGGCAGGTTTCAGTGTTTGTCTTTGCAGACAGAGGGTTTATTGCAGCCAGGAACACCCACCTTTTCTTCACTGTCTGCCATGAAATCGATACAGCAATTTCATTTCTCAGTCATAAATGAAATGAGCTGTAAAGTAAAGTTGGGAGTTTAAGCCAGAGTGAAAGAATGAATTGTTCTAATGGGGGATGTTAACGAGGGGATTAAATGGTGCTGCAGAACACGGGGGTCCCTGGGCTACCCTCAGGGCTCCCCAAACCCCAGATCTGGTCGGAGCTGTGTGGTCCAACCCAGGTGGGTGCCCTGCAGCACCAGGGCTCTGGGTGCTGGTGTCTAAGGGCCAGACCTAAGGGAAGGTGTTTGTGTGGATGGGACCATTGCTGCAACTCTGATGGTCCCTCTTCACCAGCATCATCATGATGATAGCAGCTGCTTTCATGTGAAGGGAGAATGAAAGCACATGGAGGAAAAAAACCCAAAGAAACCAAAAGAGTGGTTCTTAACAACAGCATTTCAGCTGCCCCAAAGCACATGGTTTTCTACCCATGATTTTTTGGGGGGACATGAAGCCCACTGCGCAGAGTTTTCTGCTCCTGGGGCTGGGCAGTTTGAAGCACACGGGATGTTTCCCCAGGTTCTGCAGGCTGGCACTGGCCTCTGTCACCCGGGATTCACCCAGCTCCACGCCACTGACTATCAAGCCCAGCATTTGGTCTTTGCTTTCCTGCTCACAGCCCAGCCTCAGGAGCCCTCCTCTCCCAGGACCCCACCTCTTCTCCTGCCCTGGCTCCATCATCTACTTTCCAGTGAAAAACAACCCAGCGCCGATCCAGGGCAAGAGCGAACACGTTGACAAGTCCAAAAATACGAGGCCATATTATCTTTAAACCATTAAGCCAGCCCACAGTGAAAGCCCTATTGGGCCAGGAGGAACTTCAGCCAAGTTCCCCACGTCCACCCCCTGCTCCAGTTGTATTCCCCTGGAAATCCTCGCAAAGAAAAACACAAGGCATGAAAAATACTTGGTTTTCATTAAAAGCCCTTGAATGTGAGGGGTTCTGTGGCTTTCAATGGGGCTTTGATTCCTATAGATGAAGGAATGTTTTCAGAACATTTAAAAAATGTTCTCCACCTTCCTATCTTCTATCGGCAGCAACCGCAGCGCTGCAGGGGCAGACCCTCGCTTTCTCTTACCTTGAGGCTTCGCTTTCAAAATACAACCGTATTTTCTTGTGGCTTTGGAACCAGAAGAGATAACACACACGGGGGGAAGGAAACGGGCTGGAAACGCTGCAGGAATTTTCTTAAAGGGGGATTTTTATTCATGTTGTTTCATTGAGAGGAAGCAGATCACTCAGCACCCCCGAACCAACCTGAGCACTGGTGTCAGGGAGCACAGAGGCATTTCCAACTCTCCAAAACATCGCTGGCTTCATGGAGATCGTTGTCTTTGCCTAAAGAGATCATTTATTGGTGTTACATCAGTGCTTCTGGATGCACCGGCTGGTGACTTCACTAAATGTCCCTTTACATGGCATGAGCCTTTTGCTTAGATTTCTTTAGAGACTGTAAAGTAGGTTTCTGGCCTTCATGTTTTGAGGGTGAGGTTTAGAGGGCTAGACTCAGCCACAGCATGGGGAGCAGACCACTTCCCATGGCTCCCACCTTCACCCGGCACCAGTGATGCCCACATCGCCCTGGGATGCTGCTCCTCTGCCTCACGTGCCCCCACCAGAACCAGGGCTGGTCCCACCGAGCACAGCCCCATTGCACCAGTGTCCTGGGGCCTGGCTGCCCACATGGGTTCCCCGCAAAGAGCTTTTTTGCAGCCTGGTGGGTCCTGGGGGACCGCAGCCAAGCCAGGCCCTGTCCCAATACAGCATCGTTGGGAGCCAGTGAGCCACAACTGAGCTCACACTTGGGTGGCTTCCTAGAATCCCAGACTGGTTTGTGTTGAAGGGACTTTAAAGCTCATCCAGCTTCAAGCCCTGCCACAGGCAGGGACACCTTCCACTAGACCAAATTGCCCCAAGCCCTGTCCAACCTGGCCTTGAACACTGCCAGGGATGGGGCATACAGCTTCTCTGGACATCCTGTGCCAGAGCCTCAGCACCCTCACAGGGAAGAACCTCTGCCTTAGATCCAACCTGAACTTCCCCTGTTTCAGCTTGAACCATTCACCCCTGTCCTATCACTACAGTGAAGAGTCCCCCTCTTTGTGCTTTCTCCTGCAGGATAAAACCAAACCAGCTTTGATGCGCTTGGCATCTTGGAGCCGTGTGAGGAGCTGCGAGCCTAGCCCTGGGCCGCTTGTGCCGCAGCACCCGGCACGGGCTGGTTGGACCGGTTGCGCTGGCTGAGCAGCGCCAGAGCACCCAGACACGCCGCGTTCACCCCTATCTCTGCTTCTTCCCCCCGCCTCCTTATGTCAGCTCACCTGCTGGGGTGTATTAAAGCCTCATCTCAATTACAAGTCATTAGTCAACACCCAGGAAAGGGCCACCCAGTCTGCGGTGGCTGGGCGCCACCGCGGGTGCCCGGCCCCTGCCCAGGGATCACCGGCAGCACTCCCAGCCCGTGTTTATCAGCGATTCCTTCCATGGGGATTAGAGGAAGCTGAGGGATTTGACTAATCCCGAGGAAGCCGCGCACACGCTGCCACAGAAGCGATGGATGCCAAACCCCAGGATGCCGCAGCTCCAGACCCAATGCCTTTGGAAAAGCAGCTGCTGGCTGGTTGTGAAGCTGCTCCTGCAGTGATGTCCCAACACATCCGTGTCCCAGCACACTGATGTCCCAGCACTGGTGTCCCAGCACAGCAGTGGGGTCTGTCTGGGGCTGGAGTCACATGGGCTCCATTGGGCTTTGCCTGCTGCTCTTCTGCAGGCAGGGACAAGCCGCTCTGCCTCCAGCCTTGTATCAAAGTGGTAGGAAGCACCATGGAGTTTAAGCTTCACTTTCACCACCACCCCCCCAGGTGTCCCCGGGCTTCCCCATCCCCTACCCCAGCTCTGGCAGCCGCTGCCTGTCCCAGCACCCAGGAGGCAAGCGTAGGCTCTGCCTGCCAGAGCTCACGTAGGCAGGAGGTGCCACCTCAATGGGATATGGGATGCAGGAGAAGTTCCCCTTGCATAACAGGCAGCAACCAGCAGCCAAAGGCATCATGGACAGGAGATGTGGCTGGTCCTCATAAGATGGGAATGCTGAAGCCCCCTCCCTGGCCCTGAGAGCCCACGAGGCGTGAGCAGACAAATAAAAGCCACCCAGCTCTACCTACCACAAGAAATACAAACATAATTAATTTTTATATATATATAAAATGAACTTTTAATGTGTTACCCTTGTGCTAGGAGCACAGTTACCACCTCTGCGGCTGTCACTTCAACGCTGCACATAAAGAGGTCATAAAACACCTTCTCGGAGCCTTTATGGGTTTGAGGATCCTGTTAAGCAGCAGCAGGGGTGGGCAGGGTTAATGGCCAAGGACCTCGCACGTGTTGGCCACACTCCATGGCAGCATCCCACAGCCGGCAGAGGCAGATGCTATTTTTCCCGGAGCTGGGAGCTGCATCTGGGGCTGTTCTGAACCCCATCAGGTCCCTTGTTTGGCTCCAGTTGAGCTGAAATTATCCAAGGCAAACGTCGAAGGCCCTTCTGTAACCCAGTGCAGGGTTGAGCTGCGCCTCCATGAGCTTCAGCACTTGCCTAAAGGGAAAAATGGCTTATTAGATTAAACCCAAGCCCCTCTTCATGAATCCTCTCCCTCTTCCTGAGCTCAATCACATTAAAAGGCAGAAGTGGAATAAAAACACAGGATGGCTTTAAAGTGACTCACCCTTCACAGGAGATACTTCAGCCTTCTGAAGCCTCACAAACTTTGCTTTAAAAGCTTGACTTGTGGCACAGTTTTGGCAAATTCAGACCCCTTATATAGCTCATTTCCTGTGCTCCGGATTGCTATCTGCAGGCTTGGGAAAATATACAGGTGGATGGAATAAATATTAGCTCTTTGCTTCCTAACCTGGCCCTCTGAGTCAGGAAGCTGCTGTTCTGATGCAGAGCTCAGGGCTGCTCCAGGAGGGACCAACATTCCCTGCTGGAGAACATGGAGCACACGGAGATGCTCAGGATGGACTTAGGGAAAAATAGGAATTAGGCCTAAAGGAAAGGGCTGGAAACCAGGCTCAACCCCAGCTTCCCACTGCGTGTGCTGCAGAAAACCTGAGGACAAGTGGGATGGAGCGGACGGAATCCCTGCTTCACCAGGACACCGGGTTTGCCTGTCCATGGAATGGTCCCTTGGCGGCAGCCAGAGTCAGTTAATGCCCATTTGCAGGAGCCCTCTGGCTTCAAATTTGCAAAGGAAATTTTATTCTTGGTTTAAAAAAGAAAAGGGTGATAAATAATAATTATAATTTATGGGATGCTTGTAATTACAATTTATGGAAGCCCAGGGATGGGAGGCATCTGCCAGCACCGGTGGTGGCATTGCTCCATCCTACCCTATCCCCACTGAGGCCACCGTGCGGGGGGACCACAGGACCAGTGAGCCCATGGAGCTGCACCAAGCCAGGTCCAGCTTTTGGACCAGGATTAATTCTCCTGGTAACCATCCAACCTCACTCTCTATGGGGCAGAACCTTGCTCTTAGCGAGATGCTCAAAGTGGCCTGGCTGAGAACCTCCTCCCCTTCTGTCAGCATCAGCAGCCTTGGAGGCTTGGATATATCCTCTTATCCTACCATATTGTACCCTACCCTACTCTCCCTTCTCCCTCTCTCTCTCTCTCTCTCTCTCTCTCCTCTCCTCTCCATTTATTATAAACAATCCTCCTATTTCCTAGTTATTTCCTCTCCATCCACCTCTCAGATAATGCCCAGGCCATTCCAAAACCCCTGGGGCTGTTGGTTCTCACCCCTTTCCACCACCCCACCCCCCCCAACCCCCCCCCACGGGTCCAGGGGGTGG
>JAOEHY010001835.1:0-10347 GCA_025447955.1 Psilopsiagon aurifrons
TTCACCCGGTCAGGGCCGGTGCCGCTCCTCCTGGCGCCGCCCCCTCTGAGTCCCGGCTCGCTCCGCTGAGCTGCCGCTCCTGGGCCAGGCCTGGCCCGGACTTGAGGCTGCCTCGGTGGCTGTCGCCGCTCTGAATTGAGGCTCCTGGACGCTGAGCTTCCCCCCATCAGGTGTTGAAGGCGGCTTCTCTCGAGCTGCTCACCTCCACAATTGAGGCTAAGATATACACCCCACAGTACCAGTCACCTGGTGAGGGTCTGCTGGCCATATTGCCATCAGTGGAGTGCCGAAGTTTTAAGTTGTGCCATTCTTTGAAATAAACTCATCCTCAGGACAGCTGATTTGCCATCGTCTGAATTTACTTTTTTTCCTCAGACTTTATACCTTTTCCTGCTATCTTTTCTTCTAAATGATTAAGTATTAACTTATTATTAACATAGCAATCTCACTTCTTTGTTTTCACCTGCTTGCTATGTGCAACTTCTTGTGCTGTGTGCTCTCGCAGAGATTAATGGCAGGATCTGCTGCTCAGAGTGAGCTGCACTTAGATCAGAAGCTGAACCTCTGGAAACTAAAGTCAGGTCATATTGTTGGTTCTGTAAGTCTGATGACACATGAAAATGGAAAACCTCCATCTGCAGTTCACCAGGACATTACATACCCTCTAACATATGTATTTGTTACCTGTCTACTTAATTTCCACAATTCACATTTAGAGATGAAATCACATTCCAGCCATGTGCCCCATGCTCTGCATTGATGCCTTCCTGATCTCCTTGAGCAGAGGTCCTGTCCTGCGTTTTAGACTACTGTCTTTATTGTGATAGCAGTCCATCACAGTAATCCATGCCTGCTGGCACCACTATGGTTCTTATCAGTAGTTGAGGATCCCTGTGCTTAGTTGTCCTTTTTTGCAGATGTGTTGCACAGCTGTTCAGAGCAGTAACTCAGTCTGTCAACTATTGGGACAATGTTCTTTTTAGCCACCAAACTCCAAGGCATAGGCACGAGTTTTAAGTACTTCAGTCTGAAAATCTGTGTCACAGGATAATTTTCCTTACAAAAAGTGCAGTCATACTTTTACAATAGTAAAATAGTAAAAGATTCACAGTCCTTGTCTTTCCAAGGACTGTGAATCTTTATCAACAGTGTGATGACACTAATACACTGCTGAGTTCATTACTTTTGAGTCTTCTTTTAAGCACCAAGTCTGAAAGACCTAAAGCTGGATTTCATCCTAAACATTAACTCCTTAGTGTCAATGAGGGTTTGTGCATTTTATGATGTTTTGACATGGCAGATAAAGGAAGAGTCTCTGTGGAATAGATACAGATGATTTTTTTTTTTTTTTTTCATTCTCTCTGTTTTTTCCATTAGCACCGGAATGCCTCAAAAATGAAAAGGAAAGGTCCACTAACTGTCAACAACTATTTAAAGACTCCTTCTGCATGGATCATTTGTAGAGCCATTAGAGCAGGTCTGTCACTTAACTCCATATTGAGAGGGCAGCCTAACATGACTCCTACTCAGGGTCTCCTCCCTTAAGAGTTAACTTTGGATTGCTCAAAAAGCATCTGCATACAACATGTCTGGATCTGATGTGAAAAACCTAAGTGTAGAATCTCAGGAAGGGAAGGAATAATCTTCTCAGACTTTTCCTTGATTACCTCAGAAGAGATACTGTAAGACACTCCCCTAAAATTTATGCTCCAAGAATCAATTTCTTCTTTTCCATCCATATTCTAGCTTTCCTTATTGAAGTCCTAACAACCATACTATGAAGCATCTGTCCTCCTGGAAGTCACCAAAATTTGCCGTTTGTTTGGGGGTTTTTTTGTTTGTTTTTGTTTTGGGGTTTTTTTTTGTTTGTTTTTTTTTTTTTTTTTTTCTCCCTTTTTTTGTTAGCTTGTGTTTTTTTAAACCTAAGGAATTTTAGTTATCCTTTGATAAAATACAATAGTTTTCTCCACATAGCACTTGTTCTTTCGTTCAGAGCAGTGGTTTATCTCACTGCTATTTACAGTTGCATGAGTTGATCTAGATGGTTACAATCAGGAATTCATCAAATGTCAGGCTACTGAATGCAGCTACAATGAAGCAATAAAAGGCAAAAGTGGAACCTGTTCAGAATTCTTCTTTTCTTATAAATTTCTTCATAAGGAACTCTACACTTATTAAATATTCGTTATTATTGTAAAAGCCTTTTATTAAAGATCAGAAAGGTTGTTTTTCATTGTTGCTTTGTTTGTTTCCTCCTTGATACTCGAATAATAGTGCCATCCACTATTCTCTTTATTCTATTTAACACACATACAGACAAGTTGAACTACTAACTTATACCTTTACACATATCCTAGCAACATGCATATTTTAACATCATCTAGCTGTGGAATTTTGTTTGTTTGTTTGTGTTTTTTTAAAAGACTTTTAGTCCTTTGGTATGACATGCAAGTGGAGTCCCCATGAAAAGCATCCAAAATGTCTTATTAGGTTGGAAAAGTTTTGACCCCAGTGCAAAGCGTAGTTGCACCAAGCAAGACTTACAATTATGTTAATCATTATTTGCAAGTTTAGCAGCTGCTTCCATAGATTCATACCCTTTTGTTATTCAATTTAGAGTACTTTCTCAGGAAGATGTGGGAAGTTTGTTTAAATGTACATTTTGTGGTTGAAGCTCTAAGTTAAAGGCATTAGCATGCTGAATGCCTCTTTCCTCCTCTGCATGCAGTCTTGTTTCATAAGAACAGAATTTTCTCCATCTGCACTCAGTAGAGGTACATCAGGCACCGATAAGGTCCTGTATTCTATTGGAGCACAGGAAAGAAAAGGTTTTCAGAGGCATCTTGACGCCTCTACAACCTCCTTTTCAATTTAAACTGGTAGACATAGTTTGCCACCTTGTGGCAAACGTGCTTTTAAAAACCATGAATAGGCCTCTTGTCACAAATCAGATCTTACTACAATAACTTTCTAAAATCTAAGTCCATAGAATGTTTTTTAAAACAAAACACACTTTTATAGGAACGCCCCTTTCCCCCAAATCTCTTTTTTTAAAAGCAGTTTCCCAGTTTAAATTATTGAAGTATACTGCTGATATCTGCAGCCAAAATAAAACATTTAAACATTGTTCAACCTAGCCTCAGAAGTCATATAATTTATGTAGGCTGTTGACAGCTAAGTAAAGGCACAGTCTTTTATGCATACAGGTCTTTTTGTTTTATAGACGTTTCACTGCTTTAGTACAAGTTCTGAGGTATAAAGTAGATGTGAAAAAGAAACACACAACTTACGCTGGTTAGTAATTGTCCACAGGTCCTTACTGTCCTAATAGATTGGTCTCCTAAGACCAGCTACATGAGAGAGCAGCCAACTCTTTTTCACATACAGATAGTCTCAAAAAAGAAGAACAGTGTTTCATCAGAAGGGGGTTTATTCAGCTGAAAATGTTGTGTTTTCCATCAAGTCTTTAATATTTTAAGTCACAAAGAATAGTTGGAAAACTGTCCAAAAAGTAAAGGGCAACTCATGTAGTCTCTTCAAAGTGGCGGAGAATTCCATGACAAATCATTGAGTGTTCCTGTAGCATACACTGTGGTAGCTTACTTTGGGTTGCCATAGTACATAATTCTCTGGGTGACTTTTTCTCCATGTACATGGGAAAACTTCCATTTCTCTTTTGAATGAGAGATTAAATGAGACCACACAGCTGTTTCTCAAAGGAATAGGTCTCTACAGTTTTCCTCTTTTTATGAGCAGAAGATCTTCCTGCCTGTTCCCCCTTACTGTCAGAATATATATACAATTTAGATTGCTTAATTTTTGCTTGTACTTTGAAACTAAATTGATTTATCGTTCTGTTTCATATCACTTTATGAGCAGATATAATGCCAAGACTGAGTCTCCTCTTCGACTTGTGTTTTCTTTTCCTTTAGAATGCGGATACAAGCCCCTTTCTCTGTTCCATCCAAGGAGCAATTGATGCAACTTCAAAATGAGGGGAAACTTGATGGCTTTAATTTGCCTGTTCTCTCAGTATCTGTATACCAGACTAGTCTCCTAAGTAAGGCTAAAAGATCCTCAAAATGGTTTTCACTTGCTGTAGCTATTTTGAAAATCAGGAATATGTGATGCACATGTTAACTCAGCCACGGTCCTTTTCAAGATATAAGAAATACTCTAATATTTAGCAGTAACAAGACTGAAAATCTGCCCAAAGAAGATTGATTCCTTTCCTTCCTTTGTTTACTAGGAATCTCTGTTCCTTTAAGTTTCTAATGCTTGGCACTCAAGAAAAGAATACTGCACCTGAGCTCTATTATAAAAACACAAGGTTTCAGACTCGGGAGTTTTCTGATGGCTAAATTAAATAAGTTTTGTTTGTTGCCAATTCAGTCTCACCCTGCTAAGCTATTCTGTCTTCCTTTGTGTAAGTATATAAGTGTATGAAGACACCTAGGAGCACTAAATAATGGCTTTACTACTTTTACATTGCAAATACGAACTTTTAAGCAAATCAGAAGTACAAAACTTTTTTAGGAAGATGTAAGTTGCTATTTCTTGTAAATCTGAGATCCAGTGTTCTAAAGAAACAGGGGGAAAATACTACTTAATGCCACAAATCTTCAGTAAAATTATGGGAATGGTATAAGGTAAAAATGCAATACATAATCTAACTTTTTTCCTATCTATCTGAAGTACTAACTAGCCTTTGGGATAATATGAAATACTCACAGCAAGTAGACGACTCAGTCTCTAGAGGCAACTGCCCAATTAGGAGGGAAATACTCTTAACAGCAGCTGAAAAATGAACAGCTGCAGATAGCATTACTGTATGTATCAGATGCTATAAGTGATATGCTTTTGCCTTCATGCTCTAGCCTAAGAGTGTAAACTATCTTTGGGGAATAATAGATAAAATAGGTAAGAATTGCATGAATTTGTTCACTGAGTGTATCATCTGGAAATGTCTAATCAGAACTGCCTTACTGAATTTAAATGATGTTCCTTATCAATTACTTCATTATTTAACCAAATTAACTTCAAGTATTCTAGAAGGTATATGGTGTTCAGTCAAAATATACTACTTATCAGCTGCAGTATTTATATACATAAGTCTGAGGGGCTTTTAAATTCTTTTCATGGAAAGACATTTGTGCCTTTTCAAGGTACAGTAGAGTCAAGAGATGCTGGTGGGCAGGGGTTGATGTTAAGTTACTTTGGGATTTAGCCCTGTAATTTTATGAAGAGGTTTGGGGGGAGAGAGTTAAATTAAGAAAAAAAACATAAATTTACTTTCAGCAATGATTGAGAGTTTCATCCAAAGGGTTAAGCTCAACTTTTCTATTAGTTTTGTTAAACAATCCCTGTCTACATTTCAGAAACTCCTCTGAATTTTTCCCTTAAGCTAAATGAGAAGTATTTGAAAACTTTAACTTTGATTTGACCAATACTTTTTCTTTTTTTCCCTTGGTAATCTTAACCCAAAACTCTGGCCACTTCTTTTAAGCATAAAATTTAGACTGGGATCTAGATAAATACATGTAGGTGGTCATTTTATCTTCCTAGCAAATCAACCCAAAACCTCAGGCATGAACACCTTTAGGGAGTTCAGTTTCATGTTTGACTCCAAATGATGTGGCTTAGGCTCTTTTCAGCAGATAACGTATGCAGTAATCAGGAATCATCTTGGGCAGCTTGGTGGGAACCTTCGAGGGGCGTAACATAATTTTCTCCTGTGTCAAACAATAATGGATGTTAAAAGCCACCCAATCAGCATATTAAAGACTACTCATTTTCTTCTACACCTTGAGTACACTTAAGTTTTTGTGGGTTCATGTAGGATTTTGTGGGTTTGCTTATTACAGGAAACCATAATTTTTTTTCAACCCTTGGAGTAAAATGAACAGTCTCCTGTGTGTAAAGAAAGCTATCTTATCTGACATCTGCATGTGAGGTTTTTAACTTGACTGTGGCAGCATGAAACTTTTGCTGTCAGTGTGTATTCCTAATTATGCACTTCCCTTCTCCTCCCGCTGAAACCAATACTTTATTGAAGGAAATCAGCAGGGGAGTAGAAGTATCCAAGGTAACTAAACTGCTACCTGTTTTGTGAAAATGGATGACCAGCTCAGCAAGAGAACCTATGTGTTATGCCTAATGGAGGAGAAAAGATGTTCATGCCTCTGCCACATGGGAAGAGTTTTTAAGCAGGTCCCAGACACAGGAAAAGTTTCACGCGGAGCCTATGCTGTCTTACACTTAAGTCACTCAGGCATGCAGCAGAAATATATGGAGCACAAGACTTCCTTATTTCCTGTGCTTGTGGAAATCCTCGTTTAAGTAATTAGTCTTCCTGACTTTTTATGAATAACTTGTATAAAGCGAATGCATCTGGTACAGTTGTTTTTTATGTGAGAGCAGATGAAACACCAGTTGTGCAAGAGATTTGCCTTTATGAATTAACCTAACAACTGCAGGGTAAATCACCTCTTATCCTCCCATACACTGACTTGGAACAGCAGCTGTGTGTTGTGTTCTTGCTGCCTGCAAGGCATAGAAGCATATGATAGGTACATTGTTTTAATTAGCATGCGTGGACTTACCCACAATTAATGTTAGATCTAGTGCATGATGAATCAGCTGGAAAACTGTCAGAAGGTTGTTGTTTTGATCTTGTGCCCCTTGGCTCTAACAGGAAAATGTCCAACTGCCTTCTAGTGAACATTGCAAGTATGCCTTGTGTCTTAAGTATGGCTCATTGATTTTCAGTGTCATTTCCTAAAAGTCTTGGCTGAGTAAAATACCTCTTAATGCCCTGACATGGAAAAATAGTCATGACTATTTCTTATATTTCTGAAGCAAATTCTGTGGGACACCTGCATTCTCAGAAATGCCTGAGCAGTACTTTGGTTCTTCAACCCCATAAGGACACCACAAAATCTCAGGGTTACCCTAAGGGTGAATGTAGCAAGATATTCTTGCTGAAAGATTTTTTTGTACTACTTTTTTGGCTTGCAATATGGTCTTTCCATTGTGAAGACAAGAAATCTATGCAAGATAATTTGAAAGAAGAATTGAACTTTTTTCCTCAATATATTCACAAGACATGAGGACATCCCTGAGGAGTGGGTTGTAGTTAACTACAAAGAAAAAATCTACAAGGAAATTTTTATATGTCTGTAAAAGTGAGCAACCAAAACTACCATGCAACTTGGCTGCAGTGTGAGGTAGTGAACAAAAGATTTTCCTCAGAGATGCTGCTTCTCTAATAGTCATGCCATTTTTTATCTCTCATAATAAAATTTCTCCTCTTTTCTCTAATATTTTGTAATATTTCAGAGTTTTTTTTCCAAATACATGTGCTTTTGTAGAGGAAACAGGTTTAGATGAGATTCTTTTACTGTTGAAGACACTTCCATCAAGAAAATTTGCCTCATTCTTGGAAAAGGCAGCCTTTTCCCCTGTGTCTCTCTCACCATTGTAACTGATTTAACAGCAATATCTCTTTTCCTTAGCACTTACAATTTTGCATTTTAAAAATCCCTAGTCCGAGGGACTGTTTCCCTGAAAAAAAAAAAGGAAAAAAAATAAAAATAAAATAACCCCCCACACACCTTTTCCTTCTTTTCCTTGGCATATCTGTCCTTGTCCCCTGTGTTTAATTATAAAACTCAGTGTTTCACCGTGGAATATCTATATCACTAACCCCCAATGAGTAAGACATTAGCACCTTTAACCATGACAGCACTTTCCTGAAAGTGTTCTTCTATGTTCTTTCAGACGCATAGTGCTTTACCCCTATTAGCCAATAAATCTGTCCTTTAATATTTCCTTCCTCCAGTATAACAAACAAAAGACACAGCTTTCCATTGTTTGAATGATGGGAAGTATTTTAAAGAACATCAACAATATTAATCTAAAAGCATATATTATTTTCCTGCTACTGGTGCTTTTAGTCTCATTATCAACAAGACAAATCATATTTATTTAACTCTATTTATACATGTGGTAGACCAAGAGAAAATGTTTTTAAAAAGTCTCAATGAGGTGTTACTTAAATGCGGTTTCGTGCTACAAGTGATTGATTATTTATAAATTGAAAGATTTCTTTCCAGAAGGCACTAGGATGCTGCACTCTTCCTCCTCATTGCAAGCTGTATTTGAGCTAAGATTAAGCAGGTGAAAATTCTAGTGTCTGTTCAACAGACCTTATGAAATTATTACATCCAGGAACGATTTGGCTCTCATTAGATCCAACACTGAACAAGCGAAATCTTCTGAAGGCAGGAAACCTCCCTCCTCCAAGCAACACACCACATCCACACAGAAACATTCTATAGGCAAATTCTTTCTCTACTTAAAATATGCTTAGTAAGCATAGAAACGCAACTTTGTGGACCTACCACTGTTTTATAAATCCCATGATGTTTTCATTTCATAGGGCATTACTAATTAATTGTGTCTCAGTTGTCTTCCGCCTTCCAGTGTTTTTTCTGTCTACTATATATTATAGCTCTAAATTTTTGTGTGGTTTCAGTTCTCTGCTTACTTTTCCCCTCTTTTGTCTCCCAACTATTCCTTCCAGCAGTGCTACGGCTCTCCTGTATGATAAAGAAACACCATCACTAGTCTGAAAAAGTATTTTCAGAAGAGGAAGAAAGTAAATGCATTACTTTATACTCATGAGTCTTGCTTTATTTTGTTTATTATACTTTGTGTGATGATCTTTGTAAATTCATTCTGGCCCAGAAACTTCCCTCATAAATCAGACCCGGGAGATTCAGTCTCAATCTTCTCAATAGACCAGGCAGGTTGGCTCAGAGTTTTACTTTTTTCTCCCTCAAAATTAATTTTTCTGTTTCTTACCTGAAGCCTTTGCTTCTTTTTCTGTGACCAGAGATGTTGCCTAAATGTGAAAGGAAAAGGAAACTGTCAACAACTCAGATTGGGTATATAATTGTCAGCAGAACATTGCATTTTTTGAGTTCAAAACTGCTTTTTATCCACAATACATGACAACTGTAGGCCGTCTGTCATCAAGACTTATGTCTGGAATGGCAGCCTTGGGAAGGCCTTAAGGGTGAACAGCCAGTGAGATTTTCTTCCATAATTAGACAAATAATTCATGAGAAGCTGTGGGAGCTGGCACGCAGTTACTTACGGAAATTCTGATGAGTACCTATCTGCATCTTCAGGTGCCATGCAGTCCCATGCACCCTGCTGGTTCCTAACAATCCTTGAAGTCTGAGCACTGTCAGCACCCTTTAAAATTACTTGCAGACTGACTGACATGGGAAAGTTACTTTAATATTCTGGGTTGTATTTATATGAATGTCAAGAACAGCACATACAAAGGTCTTATTGCCATTGATTATTAACTCATTAAGGGTCCATTGAAAATTTACCAGGAAAAAAAGGGAAGTTACACTGAACTTTCAAGTTGTAGATTTGTTTGCCAAAATTCCGTAGCTGTCCTTACGACTCATCTTACACAATCATTATTTTAATTGCCTGTGTTTTCGAGATGCCTCTAGTCTGTAACTTTCTCAGATGGTTTTAATTACAGATACCCAAGAATAATTACAATGAAAGTAGTGCACCATGGCCCTTGAGATGTAGGTCTAGGCAGTACAAAAAGAAGCTAAAACCAGTCCATTTGTATCCTACCATCAAGAAGGTGAGTAACAGATGTTGAAAAACATTAATGTATACTTCAAGGGTTCCAAAGGTGGTGTCCATGCATCATAAAACACATTAGTATTTCTGTGGTTTATTGTCTCATCATCTGCTGTGAATGTTTTCATCACTGTAACCACCTAATATGGTCTTCTCCTTCTAATGGAGGCTTGACACTAGGGTTTTAAGAGTGAGGCAATCTCCCATGCTGCAGAGACAGCTGTAGCTATGCTACTAAAATATGTTCAGTCTTAACAACTTATGGAAGTTTGCATATCTGTTTAACCTGTTTGATCAGTATAGTCCTCCATCATCATGTTGGAATCATTTGATTTAAAGAGAAAGTTCTCTGTTTCTTCATAGGTCATCCTCCCTGTGTTTTATGCTCCATTCCTCAAGTAGGGACCAATGGTGTAGTTAATGACAGGGAGTTCAGGAACCAAAAACCTGGTTTACTTTTCTTCCTGCCACAATTTCTCCTGCTTTCATGGTCTCAAATTTGTATATCTCAGTCCCTTTTATAGTTAGCAGGATACTCTCAAGGTATATATCTGAAAAAATTTCTGACATGCTAAAATATTGCAGTAACAGAGGAAGATTTCAGATTGTCACTCCCTAGAAATTGGTTGGGGTTGTTTTTAATAGTTTGATGCTGTTGTGGTACACCCCCAC
>JAOEHY010001835.1:10381-21976 GCA_025447955.1 Psilopsiagon aurifrons
CCACCCCCCGACAACTTGAAAAGCATCAGAGTTTTCAGATTTACTAAAAAGTAATATCTGGCAGGAAAGGGTCTTCCTCTGTGGTGGTCTGGAATACCTCCTCACTCTGCCAGTGCTCAGAGTGCATGAGGTAAATACCTTGTGAGTTCAAATATCCTTTATAACAGCTTCAGGGGAAGACACTGTTAGGAAACTCAGCAACTCAGAATAGACCTGTTACTTTTTGAAACAAAAATATTTTCCCTGAAACAATTTATTTAAGTACTTCAGCTAAACAGTCTTTTTTCCATTTTAAAAGGTCTCATAAACTGTATATTCTAGATCCTTTATCTGTCTTCAGATAAGGATTTATGTGTGTTAAAGGACAAAACTTTGTGGAAGTCCCTTGCAAGTATATCTGTAGTGTATAATGGTTATTTACATTTCATCATGAAGAACAGGGATTGGGAGATCTAAAGAGAAAGAACATCAAAGACATTATTTCCTCGTAGAACAATAATGCTGGCCAGAAATGTTCACAGTTTTTAAATGAATAAATAGAGTTTAGGGATTAGTTCAGTAGGATTTCCGAACTCCTTAGTGCTCATTGCATATGGTACTTCTATAAAACAAACATAAAGGACCTAAGATAATTTAGGGAATTTTTATCTCAAATAAATATTGAGGAGGAAATAATTAAATCACTGCTGTAATGCTCCTGTAGTTAATAAGATTTCAGAAAATTGCAAATGTTGTTCAACTAGATGTTAAAGACATTATTAAAATAAATGGTTCTATTTCAGAGTTTAGAGTTGAAAAAGTGCCATAACAGTTGCTGAAAGATGAAAAAAGCTAGCAATTAATGAAATAAAAATAAATTAAAAAGATATATTGTGTATGTATATACGCATATATACTCTGTGCCACTGTTCACAACCCTCTTAGCTCTGCTGTTCAGGTAGTTCTCAGTCCACCTCAATGTCCACTCATCTAGCCCACGCTCCCTGAGCTTGTCTCTGAGGATGTCATGAGAGAGAGAGTCAAAAGCCTTGCTGAAGTTCATGTAGACAACATCCACTGCTCTCCCTTCATCAGTCCAGCCAGTTGTCCCATCATAGGAGTCAATCAAGTTGGTTAAGGCATGGGGCTTTTAAAACACCCAGCTAATTTTCCTTTTATTTAGACCACTGTATGTCTGTGTTATCAAATCATGTAAATACAAGATCTCATTTTTACCAGCCACAGTTATAGCAAAACCAAAAAGTGTTAATATTTTGCTCCAAAGGATAAATCAACAGAGATTTTTGAAACTGGCTACAGAGGGTAGCACAAGGGAAAGTGTTGTGCTTTTAATCCAGGAAAGCACCCACAAATAACTGTTCAAATAGCAGACTGAAAGCTAACAGGAGTGCTGGGACATCCACTACTGTGGCTGGGTCATTTTGTTCTGGGAAAGACTAGGCAGAAGTCAGGAAGGGATTCATGCTGAAGTGCAGCAGTACACTTTTCCTGGGAGAATGGCAGATTCCAAAAGCATCTCCATATTTTCAAGACACGGCAAATAAAATGGAGGACAAGATAGATTTATTATTTTACAGTCTTAAAATACTTTGCCATTTTAATTATCACAATTTATTCAGTTTTGGAATTTACAAATAACGGTTTTCACAAACAGTACCAAAAGATTCCTGACTTGTTCTGTCCACAGGTGCATAAAAAAATGCCAAGGAACTTTAGAATACAGATAAATCCTTCATTTGATCCACAATTGTGGTTATTGTTATAACACACACTTACAAGCTTCTGCAATATTTTATCCTGTAAACAGAGTTTTAAAATACAGTCCTAGTGGAAGCAGATTGGGAGGGGGAGAAGTTAATAACTTTATTTTTGTAAAGCACTTGTAATTTTGGTACACTGAAGCCATGCTTTCTGGGAGTTCAGATATAGTGTCATTGATTTAAGGAACAGCCCAGGACTTTAATCCAGAGATACTGGCAAAATCAACATTCTGTTCTGGCCTTTCAAGCTGAATTATTTGAGCACACAGTTTTTCCTCAGCCTTCCCTTCTGCTTAGAACATCGTGCTTGCCTTCATAAGCCAATTCTTAAAATCTGACAGATGTTGGAGTACTTTGTAAATGGTCCTAAAAGATTAAAGCAGCTACTTCTTGATACGCTTTAGGTCTGTCCCTGAAGAGCAGTGAGGTATTGCTGCAGAGCATATGATATCCCGAGTTCCTTGCATCATTTTATCTGAAGATGGTCCATGTTGTTCCAGAATGCATTGCAGGGATTTCAGATACCTGCACCAGCCCTGAAGTACAAGCTGTGAGATGTATCAGAGGCCCAGACTGTAGCAAATTTTAAAGTTGCCTAAGATAAAGTATGTTTCCTTTACCAAAATCAACCAATACCAGTTCCTTTAAATGCAGAATAGTGTTTTTCAAATGAGATAGGTAAGAAACATGCAAACAAATTATCTGAGGAGCTTAATAATCTCACGTGTTTTACCAGTATAATCCTATGCCTGTCAAAAATGATCTAAGGATTTAGAAATTAAAAATTAATGTTGTCTTTTGATTATTTGTTTTTTTCCTCCACTGTATTTCTAAACTCTGAATTTGAAGGAGACAGCCGATGAAAAAGACAACAGCGGCCATTTCTAAGGTCTTAATTTCTGTTGAAATTTTTATGATGAACCTTTCAGAGATTCATTAAATGTCCACTCTTTGGTCTCTCTCTCCCTCTCTCCCTTCTTTCTCTCTTTCTTTTTTTTTTTTTTTTTTTTTTTTTTTTTTTTCATAAAACAAAGAATCAAACAAAAGCCAAAAACAATAAATAAAGAATTATCTGAATTAAAGCCTGAATTTCAGAGATGGCTGACACAGATTCTGAACATGATAACCCGTTTTATGTAAAGCTGAAATACTAAAGCTTGCAAATGAAGGCTGAATTGCATATTGCCGACCACCTGCCATCTAGTACATTCTGGTTATTTTTCGTATAAATGCAAGCAGAAATTGAGGCTGTTTTTCTCCAGGTGTGTGGTCTTGCTACCATCTAGTGGCTAAAATAAATCCTTGCACTGTTCTCCCATCCTGCTATTCAAGTGCTACAACTCTCCGTATCTGCCCTAAAAAGTTTTTGGAGCCCTTGTGTTCATTAGCAAAGACACAAGAGGTGCGAAAATAATAGAATGGTGTCAAGAATGGAGAATAAAAAGGAGGTTTTTTTAGATGAAAAGGAAAGTAAGATTTCTTTGCGGTACAGATGCATTGCATAATTTTATTGCAGGATTTTAGATCCCTAATGATATCAAAAGAGAAGTCTGGAAGCATTTTATGTTGGCTGTTTTTTCAAATACCAGCCCAGCAGATCTCACTCTTGATCTTCTGATACAGACAATGAGAACTGATACCTAAGGACAAAAATTCTGTTATACTGGGAGTTTGACCTAAAGATAGAGATTCTTTGCTTCATCCTGAGTTTTAACAGCTAGATGTAATCAGTTGCATAAAAAAATAAATAAGGATATCTGCTCAGGACACGATGATATTGCACTGTACAGCAACAAATCATGACAAATAAACTGCTTATTCACCAATCATAATTCCCTTCAATCTTGTAGCTTCTACATAGAATCTTAGAATAGTTTGGATTGGAAGGGACCCTCAAAGGTCATCTAATCCAGCCTGCCTGCAACTAGGAGGGACAAACTCATTGCAGCTTTTTTGGACAAACAGACCTATTTCTTATTCCATGGTGGGGAGCAGCTTTTCTTGTGGACTCTTAGTACTGACTCTGCCATCTAGTGACAGACGTGCAAATAAAGAATAAAAGTCGGATTCAGCAATGATTCTGCAATGCTGAATGGCTCGGAGCTTCTGATAAGGAGGAGAATCAAGTTTTGAATCTTTCCATGCAGTCTTCTGAATCTATGCAAATTCAAAACTGAAAATATGGAGTAGTTAGATATTTTGGGCATAATATTTTTGAGAAAGATCTGTACTTTATCCATTCTGGGTTTTATGCATGTCTGAATAGTGGTTTTGTATTATCTCAAGGCCTTGCTCTTGATCAGAGTCCCACTGTAGCTTTTCTTAGTGAAGAAGTAGCAGCTTTTTAAATAAAGTTCTCTAAGCAAGCCAAAGGCAAGTTTGGCAATGGTTATTTCTATTGGAAAAAGTTATTTCTACTTTTACCAGCAGGGAAATCAAGGCACATAATATTTTACAGGAAGTCTCTGATTTGACCCAGCATAGAGAATAGCACAGTTAATTTCCACAACCTTGTCTTCACCACAGGCTCTTACACTACTCTATAGCTAGTTTCTTAAGTGATTTGTTCTGTTAGTAAAGGCGTTTTAGAGTAAATCATTTTTATTCAGTGTGATCTGGATGCCAAAATAATTACTTCAAACTGTTTCTACTGTCTTTTGGGATCATTGAAAACTACAACTGTTAGTGCTTATTTTCTTATATGTTCCAGACCTTGAAGACAGTGCTTCTTCCCTAACCTTAGCAGAAAGTCTAGCCTAAAGGTAATCTGTAAGTTGAAGTATAGACTGTAAATAAAGGAAATGGTACATTAAGAAATGCCACAGGAACAGATGGAGGAGAATCAACTGCAAAACAGTAAAATACACAAGATGAGGAGTATGAGGAGTGCTCCAGAATAGTGCAAGAATTAGTCTTTTTCTTCCCAAGTTTTAAACATTTGACCTTATGTGAGTATTGCTGTCAGCTCACAATAACAGAATGGGATAGAAATTATGACTGAAACATGAAAGTAACATCAATCACATCTGTAACTCTTGGCAGGCCAAGATGTACAGCCTGCACGTGTTCAGTCTCCCTGCAGCCTTTTCTGTTGCTGAGCCAGTACCTGAGGCAATGTCCAGTGTATGAAGTCATAAAAAGGGAGACTTTGTGGACCTGTACTTGTGCCAGTTAATATATCTCATAGCACAATTCACAGTATAATGGTGTTTGAACTAGAAAGCTCACACTAGCTGCAGGCTCAGGCTTCTTCTTGCCTTATAACCCCAACATGTACAGAATGGTTCTAGGAACTGAGGACAGCTAGTATCCAGCTAAACAATGAACAGAAACATTAGCTTCATCTAGAAGCTGATAAAGTCGCAGGACTATCTATCTCAAAGTTGTAGAGTTTCAGGACTACCAATGTTTGAAGTGTGCATGGATGGTGCTGTTGCACCACTGCACTGCTTTGCTTTGTTAATATCATGCCAGCTTCTCCCATTTCTTTAACATGATGACTTTTTTGAACAAAAGTACTGACAGATGGCATTTATTTTATCAGTTCTTCATTGTAGTTCTCTTTAAATTATAGCAGCATATCATGGTTCCAGACTTGCACAGAATCTTGCTAAAGTTTTCAAAGTTGTCTGAATCTTTCATTGACAGCTTGTCTCTTGCATTTCCAGAGATATTTTTTTAGACTCTTACCTGAATTATGGGGATGAAGAAGAAAGCAAAGCAGGCATTCTCCCTCTGAATTATATGATAGAAGTGTCACTGGAGTAATACAGTGATTATAGGCTGAAGAGAAATTCAGGTTTTTCACTTCTTGCTGATACTTTTCAGAGATAAAATATCCACAGATGTTCCAGGCACCTTTCAGACTTTCGTCAAGCAAGGATTGTAAGATGCATAAATTTACCGTCTCCAGAGAGTCAGAGACTAAAGTAAAATTCTTGAGTGTCTAAGTGTTAAAACAGGACTCTTAAGTATCTACTTGTCTCTGCTGTATTTAAATTTAAACAATTGTAAGAAGTGATGGTGGTTTTCTATTTTCAAGAGCATAAAGCAATAAGATTAAAGGGATGATGTGAAGGGTATTCAGACAAGAAAGTGAGATTGAAATTGATAAGGACTGAGCCCTTAAATACATTTATACCTCTGTGTATTCAGCTGGAGGAAAACATCAGCTCTGTCCAGAAATATTACAGGGAGGAACAATCTTTACCTTAAAATTACTGAAGTTCCAAGATCATCTATAGTGGTCAAATATTTAGTTTTCTTTCACTTGTAATTACTATGGTAACTTTTCTTTCAGAAAGACAATTCAAGGAATCCAGCTGGTAAAAGCAACTGGGTTAAAATCTCATGGTTTCCAGTTAACATTTCAATGAGAACACAATGCTCTTCAGCAGAGATTTTTCCTTTTGCAATATATTCTCCTACCATGCATCTCTGCCATTTAAAGAGATTATACCATGAGAAAACACAAGAGATCTGTGGGAAGGGACTAGATGTTTTATCTACCTTTGATTAGTAGGTGGGAGAAAGATTGAAAGATGATTATCAGGTGGGAGATAGATGGTGGACATATTTAGATTGAACCAAAATTACACCTAATATTTGGCTTTTGCACACTTGCAATAAAGAAAATAAGACATCCTTTCTCTGTTCAAAGTTGTTCTATTCATGAAAGATTATAGATGCATTGCATAGAGACTGGTAGATTATAAGAAGCAAGCAAATAAAAAATACCTGATACTGAAGCAAAAAAATAATTTGCATTCCAGGATCTGGGATTCTACTGCTTTGTCATCTTTCCAGTATTGTTTGATTTTTCATTCTATAAGCTGCCTGTTGTCCACACTTTTTTGCCCGAAAGCCATTCATATACACCAAAGAACAGCACTTTACCTAGTGGTATCTTTCCAAAGTGAGGCATCTGGGATCCTAAAGGCTTTAATTCATTTATCTGTTTAAGTAATGAAGATCAAGAAATCTCTGAACAGATGAGTAAAATATAGAAGGATTGATAGAGTAAATAATTAGTAAAATAGTTTGGCAAAATTTCAGAGTGCATATTCGGGGAAGCCTAGTGTGACGTTTTCCTAATATTACTGTTTTAGCAACAACTCCTGGTCCCCCAAAACCAGATTCATGGAGGAAATACAGGATTGATGTGGACATGAGCTGCTGTGGAGATGTAGGGCTTCCCTTTGCTTCCAGGGTGTCTCTGTTTTCTGCCCCGTGCCAATAGCATTCCTATGGCCCCTGTGAAATGCATAAAACCCCCATGTTTATCAGATATTTCTGCTTCTTGTTTAATTTTGTCAGGAGATAACTATCAGGAAATAGAAAATAAAGAAATGAACTGGGAAATAGAACTTTTCAAGCGAGAGCTTTCTGAGATGTACAGGTACAACTTGAGGTAGAAGAAAAGGTTGTAAGCCAGGAGGTGCTGTGGACCCATTGAAGCTACTGGAGATACTTCAGTCTGCGTTAGGTCAGGAGCTGTTCTTGCTCTGTCAAGTATCACACCATAACAAACAGGCATCAGGTACAGGAAAAGTATCAAAGTTTCTCTGCACTTGTTTTGCATTAGTCATGTCTGCGTAGCTCTGCTTTGCTCACTGCTGGCTGACTAAAACTAACTGGGGTGGTTTTTTTGTCTTCATTGGACATATTTTGATATTTTTTCATCTGAAATCATGAGTGATAGCAGAATAAAACATGAAAAATTGTTGCCAAGAATCCACTTTCTCATTTAGATAGTGTGCTTAAAAGATGTGTGGTTTTGTATTCAAGAGACCATTTCAGTTCTGACTTTCAGCATTTCAGCTGCAGTAATAGCCAATCCCTAATTCAATATTAATGGATTTTTGCTGTCCTGATAACATACTCTTATTATATACCCTGTGGAAGTTACATCCCATGTAAGTGTGTTTGCATAATCTATAGCATGACTTCTCTGTTTTAGAAAAAATGTTTGACAGGTACAGTAGGATTCTTCCAACACAGCAAAAACATCCGTTTTGTTTTTTCTTTGTTATTTTCAATGCTAGTCTCTCAGCTGCCATACTAAATAAGTAGAATAAATAGAATTTACAGCTACAGAAATCAGACAGATCAATTGACTTTTCCAGTGTGAAACAAAGTTCCAAATACTTCTATCAAGTTTATAAGTCTGGAATAGGTGCACCTGCATTTTAGAGCAAGACATGACAGCCGTTCAGCTGTGGCCTTTCATGACGCATATCAGAGTGACTCAGTTGTATTTCTAGTGATTGCATTGAATAGATTCGATCTCAAGCTGCCTTCGTGTTTCTTCTCTGTTTTTAACTGAGTATTATAAAAGAAAATGTCACATAAAGAAAATAAAGATGATTTTCTTTCACAAAAATAAAAAGGAACCAAAATCAAATGGTTGCTAACAATAAGCAATCAATAAGAAACTTTTTACTCTTGGAGCCATTTAATCTACCTGAGTATTTTTGATTTCCATCACCTGATTGGAACAAAGACTGTAGACTGTGAAAAAGGTTCAGCCTTTCTTCTGAAGACTTTGGAAAAAAGTGTTCCTAAAGTTTCAAGTTAGAAGTCAGATCACATTGTGTCTGTGTCATCCTCAGATCTCCACATCCACTTGAAGTTAGAAGACATTCACTTTTAGTTCAGTGGCACTTATTTTGAAGTTGAGTACTTGATTATGGGTAATTTAGTAAGTGAATAAGCCAGTTAATTAATTCAACTGTTTATTTTGTGAGTAAGCCATTACTGTTCTGATCTTCCAGCTTTTTCTGACTTATAATGATTGAAGTTATTACTTAGGAAAAAAATCTCTAACCTCAAAGTAATGGTTTCAGAGTTTCAAAATCTGCCTATGTGCTATATGTCCTGTGATAGTAGCTGTTGAGTCTGGTGTTCAGTTGCATAAGTGTCATGATTGCATGTCTAAGGGTTTCTTTTTACCTCCAGGGCCAAAAAATTATTGTGCTCGAAGAGTTTCTTGTGGATTACTATCGATTATTGATATCTATAAACTGATTCTTTGCTTTTCTTTTTTCCCCTTTTATTTTTTTTTCTTAATATTCTGAAAATATGAATCTACCTGAAGTCCTTCATCTGATCTGCCATGCCTAAAAGGAAGTCTTTGAAATCCAAAAGTATTTCAAATGTTGTTAGGTTTTAGCAACTGATCTGGCCCCCATCTGCCAACCCAGAAGGTCTCTTTCACAGGTCCAGTGGCACGTGTACCAGCCATGTGCTGATATCTCATATATAGTTTTTCTGGCAGGCTTCACCGACTGTATTGGCTAGAATGCCATTAACTATGGGATCTTAGACATCTAGCTTATATAGCTAAATGTAGATGTCTTAATCTTGAAATGAATCCCACACGAAGTGACAAATTAGTCATTGGAAAATGACAAGTTTATCATCATGTCATGTATGTTTTTCATGAAAACTTAGAATAGCACTTCATAATTCATTAAAGAGATAACTTTTTTTGGAAACAGAGTGTCCCTCAACCTAGTTAAAGAAATATGGTGGATGTAGAAGTGGAGAGAAATATTTGAAAGGAGGAATTCACATTTTCCATAATTTTCATTTTGTATCTCAATGCCTAAATCCAGAGGAAATTTAAATTAGTTTCTGCAGCCATATTTATTAAAGACTGTTATGTTTTTTTATCTGCTTCCTAAAGATGAAAGAATGAAGAAAAAGCAGGATAGGAGATGTGGAGTAAGGAATGGGAAAAGAAACAGAAAAACTACCACCATTAGTTGAGGAGATGGGAAAGAAGAAGAAAAGAGGGAAAAGAAATTTGACAGACTTATCCAGACCCCTCTGGGAAGAGATGGACTGTCCCAAGCATTTGATTGGTGATGGTAGTTCACACATCCATGCCTTGGTCATGCACATTAATAATAAGAATAAGCAACAAACATACAAGTGGATAAAGACTGAGAGGCAAGGATCCAAAACCACTTTTGGCAATTTGGAGAGGCTAAGGTTCATAAAATATGAAGGTTTTGGAGAATGAGTTTTGTCTCATGGAAATCATTACCTGCAAATTACAGTTACGTGATTAAAAAGTAATCAGCAAGAACACAAAGACCCAGTGAAGGTCAGCAGAACAATGCTGGACTGAGGAACTCTGTAGTGTAAATAGTGCACCCTGAAGGAGCTGTTTGGGGCTATCCAAGGAGAATGATGGCACCATTATGTCCAGTGGGAAGCCCACCGAGATCCAAGGACAGCCTTTCCCAGAGCACCTTGCAGACTGGAGAGGTTACTGTCTGCACAGGTAGAGGCCTCATTACAGGCTACCAGAGGAAGCAGACCTGGGGTTTACATAAAACTTATTATGGGGTATTTTAAAGGAATTCTGGGAATGTATGAAACACTGGGATGTTTGAACACTAGGAATGTATGAACACTGGAATGTTTAGAAGAGGACCAAAAGTGGGAAAGACATCTGTCAAGGTGGATCAGGAAGTAACAAGCTGGAAAAATAAAGATGAAAAGGGATAAAACAAGCTAACTAGGTGTAAATGTCTTTTGCTGTACACTTGTTAGGCTGAGCCCAGTGCTTTATAATTCCAGTCCATAATTCTCATTAAATCTCTTTCTAGTTATCTTCTGTATGGGTGTGCTCTTTTCTCTGCATGAGCATGTACAAAAGCTGGTGAACTTCAAACTGAACTAGCCAGCAAATAAGATAAAAAGTACCAGCTACTGGATGGAAAAAAACAGCTACTGGAGTGCAACCACAAATCTGTGGGGCTTATATGCCTGAGTACCAGCAAGTGGGGGGGCCAGAATATATCATAGAATCATAGAATAGTTAGGGTTGGAAAGGAACTTAAGATCACCCAGTTCCATCCCCCCTGCCATGGGCAGGGACACCTTACACTAAACCATGCCACTCAAGGCTATGTCCAAACTGGCCCTGAACAGTGTCAGGGATGGAGCAGTCACAGCTTCCCTGGGCAACCCGTTCCAGTGCCTCACCACCCTTACAGTAAAGAATTTCTTCCTCATATCCAATCTAAACTTCCCCTGTTTAAGCTTGAACCCGTTACCCCTTGTCGTCTCACTAAGTCCCTTATGAAGTGTCCCTCCCCAGCTCCCCTATAGGCCCCCTTCAGACATTGGAAGGCTGCTCTGAGGTCTAAAAGAAGGCAAAGGGGACCCTTTGGGTGCCTAAGGCTCACAACTTAAGTGATTGATTTAATATGTGTGCACATATATATATATTTCACCGCTGTATTTCCATCACAGTCACCAGAAAATAAGAACAGGATCAGGCTATTCACACTGTTCTTGTTTTTGTGAGCGCTGCATGGATTTATGTGGGTGCTGGCAGGGCACTGCTGTTTGTGTTGATCCATGTATCCATCTGTGCATGTGTGTATACGTGCATGCATGTGTGAGTCATGTGAATGGGCCCACTGCAGGAGAGGATCTGGTTAGAGATCATCTTAAGAACTTGAAGGTACACAAATCCCTAGGACCTGATGAAATCCATCCGTGGGTCCTGAAGGAGCTGTCAAGTGAAATTCCTAAGCCACTGTCCATCATATTTGAAAAATCATGGCAGTCAGGTGAAGTTCCCGACGACTGGAAAAAGGGGAATATAGCCCTCATTTTCAAGAAGGGGAAAATGGATGAGCCAGGGAAATGCAGACCAGTCAGCCTCACCTCTGTGCCTGGCAACATTTTGGAGTGGATTCTCCTGGAAGGCATGCTGAGGCACATGAAGAACAAGTTGCTTGGTGACAGCCAGCATGGCTTCACTAAGGGGAAATCCTGCCTGACCCATCTGGTGGCCTTCTATGATGGGGCTACG
>JAOEHY010001837.1:0-37824 GCA_025447955.1 Psilopsiagon aurifrons
AAAGTGTGTTTAAGAAAGGGTAAAAACCACTGCCTGACAGTAGAGAATGAGGGAAAATGTGAGAGAAATAGCCTTGCAGACACGATTACTGAAGAAGGGGAGGAGGAGATGCTCCAGACACCAGAGCAGAGATTTCCCTCCAGCCTGTGGCGCAGACCACGGTGAAGCAGGCTGTGCCTCTGCAGCACCTGCAGGATCCACACACTAGAGTAGGGGGAGGACTGAAGGGGGCTGTGTCCCTGTGGAAAACCTGCACTGGAGCAGGCTCCCAGAAGTACCTATGGAGAGAGGAGCCCACACTGGAGCAGGTTTGCTGGCAGGACATATGATCCCATGGGGGACCCATGCTGGAGCAGTATGTTCCCGAAAGACTGCACCCCATGGAAAGAACCTACACTGAATCAGTTTGTGAAGGACTGTAGCCTGTGGGAGAGACCCCATGCTGGAGCAGGTTAACAGCATGTCATCATTTAACCCCAGCCAGCAATGAAGTACCACACAGCTGCCCACTCATCTCCCCCTTCTCTCCCTCTCCCAGCCAGAGTGGGATGGGGGTAGGAAACAGAAGGGAAAAAGTGAGAAAACTCACGGGTTGAGATAAAGACAGTTTAATAGATAATGCAAAGCTGTGCATGCAAGCAAAGCAGATCAAGGACTTCATTCACCACTTCTCAACAGCAGGCAGGTGTTCAGCCATTCCCAGGAAAGCACGGTTCCATCATGTTCCTTGGGAAGACGAACACCATCACTCCAAATGTGTCCCCACACTTCCTTCTTCCTCAGCTTTATATGCTGAGCATGACACCATAGGTATAGGATATCCCTTTGGTCAGTTGGGATCAGCTGTCCTGGCTGTGTCCCCTCCCAATCCCTTGCCCACCCCCAGCCTACTCACTGGCAGGGTGGTGTGAGAAGCAGAAAAGTCATTGACTCTGTAAGCGCTGCTCAGTAGTAACTGAACATCCCTGCGTTATCAATGCTGTTTCCAGCACAAATCCAAACCATACCAGCTACTATGAAGAAAATTTACCCTACCCCTGCCAAAGCTAGCACACTGCATGAGGAAGAAGTGGCGGCAGAGATGAAGTGTTATAAACAGACTGCAATCCCTACTTCCCACAGTAGTGAAGTACTTTCTTCAGGAATGAAAGAGTGAAGTAAAGCCAGGGAAGAAGTAGGGCGGGGAGGGGGGTATTTTTCTTTTGTTTGTTTTATTTTGTTTCTTTTTTCTCACTGCCCTACTCTATTTTTAATTAGCAATATATTTTTTTTTCACAAGTTTAATCTTTTTTGCCTGTGACAGTCATACTTATACATATATAGAAATTTCATAATTTGACTAAATAAATAAAACCAAATCAGTAGTGTTGACTTCCTTACTGAATATGGTGTCCTTCATTCTGCATTTCAGTTTTATTAGCACTTCACAGAAGGATAAAATCCAAGAACAGGTAAATATAATATAGAAATATGAATGCAGTCTTTCTAGTTTAACTATTTCCTTGCTAGCTATACATGGAATGCAAATCTCCTGATAAGGGAAATAGGAACTATTTAGGAATTAGGAGCTATTTATATAAGCTTAATCATATCTAATCATTTAGGCCAGTTTAATTACTGAGCTAATAAATATATATTCAGAATTTCAGAAATTTTGGGGTGAGGGAGAATTCTTTGAATATATGAAATAGCCAATGACCATCCTTTTATTATGTCTTAAATGAATCTTAATTTGAAAAGCATTTGAACAGAATGGGAGAGAACATAGCTCAAAGCCAACAACATACAAGCATATCTTGGTTTTCTGTAAAGTTAGAAAGCTGTATCTCAAAGAATCATTTTCTTCAAAATCTCTTAAGGCCTTTTTCTCTTTCCCGCTATGCATTTTGCACAGTGTATTTACACAGTGCATTTTACACAGTGCATTTTACACAGCTTTTACACAGTGGTGATAAATGAACTCTTTCCCTTTGGGTCTTCTGCCTCTCAGAATGGCTTTTAAACCTCACAGCTTTCTTTCAATTTCTTGTCTTCCACTTTGACAGAATAAATTTTGTAGCTCATTGGAAATAGAATCAAACAGAGAAAAAAAAAATTAAAAAAAAAAATCACCAAACCCCTAAACTCTCTTCCTAGTTTTAAAAAGGGGACCTGATAATCTTCTAAAATAAATGATGTCAAAGATGACATTTTTTAGGGACACAAAAATGATCAGAGGAATGTAGCACCTCTCCTATGAAGAAAGGCTGAGAAAGTTGGTATTGTTCAGCCTGGAGAATACTCCAGGAAGACCTTACTGCAGCCTTACAGTTCTAAAAAGTGGCCTGTAAGAAAGATGGGTAGAGACCTTTCAGCAGGGCCTTTTTGCAATAGGGTGAGGGGTAATGATTTTAAACTGAAAGAGTGGATATTCAGGCTGGACATTAGGAAAAGAATTTTTACAATGAGGGTGGTAAAATACTGGAACAGGTTGTTCAGAGAGGTGGTGGATGTGCCATTCCTGGAGACATTCAAGGCCAGGCTGCATGTGGTTCTGGGCAATATGAACTAGTTGAAGATGTCCCTGCTCATCGCACAGGTGTTGGACTAGATGTCCTTTGAAGGTCCCTTCCAACCCAAACTATTCTATGATTCTGTGATTCTATGATTCTGTGATACTGTGATGGGTGATTCTATGATAAATAGAAAACTTCATTCAGTGGTGACGCTGCTATTCTTATAATGTTGTGCATCCCCTTTGACACAACTCCACATAAAAAGTACCAGAATTGCTGAGTTGCAGTGAAATCCCTCAAGGGGGGAAACCCCACACTTTTCTTTTATATTCTCAACTGGAAATTTGTATCAAATTTTTTCTCAGCGCCATAATTCTGTTAACATCATGCAATCTGCTATTAACTTACCCTACAAAATCAGACATGATAGTCAGTCTCCTTGTCTCAGATTTTTTTTTTTTTTAATAGTAGCTGAAATAGAATAGTCCCTGTGGGTGACAGCAAAATTAACAAACCATGATGCGTACATGTGGAACAAATTCCTTGCATGTCCTTAGAGTCATCATTATACAGGTTCTCAGTAGAGTGCTTTCTTTTAATCTTCTTACATTCTAACAAAGAGTTACACATCCTTTATCCTGTCCTAAAGCATAAAAGCTTTTGCCTGATGCAAAAACTACAGCAGTTTGGGGTTTGGGAGCTTTATTGGGTTTTTTAATCTCTTATTTTTTCCCCTTCCATTGACAGTTTTATATCCTACGTAGGAAATATGAAATTCAGACTAGTAATTCAGACTAAAAAAAAAAAAACAACAAACAATGGTATCCTTTTTGAAGTTATAGTTTACATCCTAGAATAACATACCCACAAAGCCTAATCTGTTAGATTGTTTGGACCTGTGAATATGCATTTACAGTAGTTATGATACAGTTAACTATATAAAATTTATTTGCAATAACATTTTCCTGCTCCCCACACCTTCACGAGTAGGTCCAAGCATCTGTGATAAAACAGTTCTATCTAGAAGACTGAATATTTAGTTGCATAAGTCATTTGTTTCTCTTTATGTAACGGCTGGGAACCCAGCTGAGAGTTGATTCCCTCATGACTGAGAGACATAACAAAGTATGGTTTTTGTCAAAGTGTATTTGGGAGAGTATATATATTTATGTTCATCTTGACTGTCACAATGAAGGAAAACATACATATGCAGCTGGTCTATGACCTTCATACTTGGCTGCACTGGGGTGCCTGGCCAATGCTCTCTGTGCAGACAACAGTGAGATCATTAGAAACTGCACAGCCTCACGAGTAAACAGTCATAGATCTGGCATAAAACTGGTTGTTTTCCTAAGGGTATAAAGTCAGGATCCTCTTACAGCAGAATCTGAAGCCTCGTGGTGGATGCACCATGTAGGAATTCCCACAGTTACCTTACACTCTTGGCATTGGCTGCAACAGCTCATCCCATCTTGAAGTGTGGGCCTGGATGATGATTTGATGGTAATTGGTGATGTATTTTTTCTTAACTACTATTCTCTCTATGCACTAATGATTCAATGCATTTCTAATTTTCCTCTATACTTTTATATTTCATCTCCTTTATTGTACTTATTTGCTATGTAGAGAGATATATACATGTACCCAATTTGCATTATTGTGCTTCTTTGCTTTAGTGTGCTTATTCGCTTTAGCGCTTATTTAATAAACTATGCATGTTATACAGCTAGTATATGGTTGTTTTGTGGCTTACCCTGCCTGTCAGCAGAACACCTCAAAGACTCATTTGTCCTACATTCGAAAAAGCTTTGCAAGATTTCAGAAAATTATTTTCACTTTTTTCTGGTGTAGAAAAGAGAGCTAAAGAGAGACCCAAGTATAATCTGCATGGAATGACTGCATGGAATGACTGCACAGAATGCTTAATTCACTTTAATTCTATCAATTTCTTGAACCAGTATGTACTCTCCATCTGGAGTACACCTGCTATATAAGGGTGAACATAATAACTTGAATAAAGAAACAGACACTGGTCATGATTGTCTAGCACAGGCTTCTTCTTAGACAATGTGCCTCATATGTTTTCCTGCTACAGCATTTGTAAATACTTTTAAAACACAACTGCAGACTACTGTTCAGAATGAAAAAAAATGAAATGTGAAGCCAGTGGTCAAAAAACATGTCAGCCTGGACTAAATTAATGCAGCTACTGGGTAGGAGAGCCAATGCAAATTCAGATTACAGAAATGTGTCAGTCAGATACTGGTAGCATTGTGTCACACCTTAAAACAGTGATACATTCAAGAGCATTTAAACCTTGTTTTCTCTACTGGCAAAATGAATTAACGATCATTTTGATGCTGAGTTTTATGATTTGTGCTGGGAAATGGGCTGAGACTACTAATGCATTCCTCATTAATCACTGAAAGATACTTTCAGTTACTATCATGTGGACAGGATTTGAACCACTGCCTTTAAGGATAAAGAGTGCTCACTTAACAAATACCAGGATCAAAATTCTTGGTCATTATTTTTACCAGTTTTGCTTTTGCCATGCACAAAGCAGCTCCGTAAAATACCGATAATGCATTGTGAAATACATACACGGACAGATGGAAGATTAAGATGCAAAGTTTTAGTCCTTACCAGAGAAATGAACATGAAGTTTGCTTTGTTTCAGTTTTGTTTGGTTATTTTTTTGGGGTTTTAATTGTTGGGGTTTTTTTATTCACCAATACCTTAGGTTTAGGTCCAGAGAGATAGATGGCTACTACGTAAGCAGTTAAAATTTTTTGCACCGTCACAGTCTTGAACGCATTAGTAAATTACTGTGTCACTTATTTTTTTCAAAAACCATTTCAATGAGTTGTGCAGTCTATTTTGTAATCAGCTTATTTGAATTGGTGAATTACTTGCCAACAAATGTAGCAAACCACTCTTGCTAATGTGTAAAGGAAGCTATGATGGCAGGATTTTCCTGAATTGGCAAACAGCACTCTGGAAATATACAATAATGAAATCATAATACATTTTAAAATTAAAGATTACTTCTACTTTAAAAATTAAGTCTTAAAGTAATAGGTTTTGAACTAGCTTTCCATAAAAACACCATGGAAAGGTTGAATAATATTTTCCTAAGAAAGTGACAGATAGTTTGTTTCATTGATGTTAAATTGCACAAAATGAAGACATAATTTTAATAGGCAAGTAGTAGAAAATCCTGTGCAGGAAAAGCCATCAAATTATATGGCAATACCAATTACATTCCTGAAAAGTTTGCACTTGAGCAGAGATGTAGAACTCCCAGGCTCAAACTTCATCAACATTGAAATGACCTTTTTTGTCTAAAAGATATTTCATTTCAAGTGTTGTTTCCACACATATAGTGCCCCAGGTTGCTGCAGAGAATTGAAGACAGTATTTGTATGAAGAAATGCAGTGCCACCATATGCCCAGCAGGCTTAAAGCTGTTGAAAACTTCGCCTGTGGAATTCATGAGAGTAAAACCTGTTTTAGACCAACCTGAATAAACAGCAGCAATAATAAAACAGCTATGGTCTCAAGATACAGAAGTGCAATTTTCTCTTTGTTATGAACTATAATTGGTGAATATATTAGTATTTGCAACTTGCAAAGAAGAGAGATATTGCCTGCTATTGGTTTCACAAATATTTGTAACTGCTTTGCATCCGTTGCTTTCATGAAGGGTATGACAATCAAGTGCCATGGACTGAAAGGAAAGAAGTGTGGTATTGTTCTTAGAAAACTAAATGTTCCCCTCGCTAGTATGAAGGCAGTCAAGAATCTTTCCTAAGGATAAAATTAGAGATGTATATTAATTTATCTGTGAGAGGATTTTCTGTAAAGTGCACCTCTTCTCTATAGGTGGCACAGAATGCAATTAATTAATTCCTAGCATTAAAATAAGACAACATTTAGCCAGGAGATTAATAAATAGCATGCAGACTTGATGCACTACTAACATGTGCTTCAGTTTATTTTTAAATTATATACTGCCTTTTCGTAAATACACAATCAGTAAAAGCACTAAACAAGTGTTGCACAGAAATAAAAAAAAATAATTTTGCCAGATTGGTTAGGCTTGAGGCAAATACAAGGATTGGATATTTTTTGCTTTACTTTTTATTTTTTTAAATAAATCAGCAATATTATTCCTGTTCATTTCATCGTCATTCAAGCTTTTTCCTGGTTGCCTTCTGCAATATGCCTTTAGAATTTAAAATGAAAGAGAATGCTGTATATTTAATAATTGCTTTATCGGTTTATGCAACAGGTATTATGGTAAAGCAGTGTTTTTAAAAAATATTTTTTCTTCTTCATTTTCCTCTGTAAATTGTCAGTAATTTGTGACACTTTTATTATGTATTCTCCAGAATGTTAGCAAAGGTTATCAAAGTTTGCTTTTGTCCAAATACTCAGCTGGTAATAGATTATGAAGATAAAAATTAGATAAAAATCTAGCCCCAGTGAAAAGAGAAAACTCTCACTTTTATTCCTTATATTCGGAAGGCTACGGTGGTCATAATATAGCATTCAACAATATAAAATACAGCAGCATTCATCTGCTGTTTGTCCAGGTATGGCCCCATGTGTGTTTGGTGCAATAATACAGAAAATAAAATAAACAGCAATAAAATAACCATGCTATGAAACTCAGTCAGTTGAAGGCACCTTTTTTCCCTTAAAAATATAATGCTGTCACCAAACATCACATACCAGCAGACCTGCCATGTTGCCTTCTTAGCCCCTGATGGAAACAAAATATTGAAGTCAATGACAAATATATATGAAATTGCAAACTTCAGGCTTCTAATCCTTTAATTCAAAGAAAATATCCCCTCCCCCCTTTTTTTTTTCCCATCTGAAATGTTAGATCTGAAAGAATGAGTTCCTGAGTTATGAATAGCAAGCATCTCAGTTTTATTCTTCGTATGTACTATAAGAAGCACTGTTGTGAAATGTATTTATCTTTCTTTGTTTCACAACTTCCCTGGGCAACACATTCCAGTGCCTCACCACCCACACAGTAAAGAATTTCGTCCTCATATCCAATCTAAACTTCCCCTGTTTAAGTTTGAACCCATTAACCCTTGTCCTATCAGTACAGTCCCTATGAAGGATCCCTCCCCAGCATCCCTATAGGCTCCCTTCAGATACTGGAAGGCTGCTATGAGGTCTCCACACAGCCTTGTCCAGCCTGAACAGCCTTAACTTTCTCAGGCTGTCTTCATATGGGAAGTGCTCCATTCCTCATGGCCCACCTCTGAACTTGTTTCAACAATTCCATGTCCTTTTTATGTTAAGGACACCAGAACTGCACACAATACTCTAAGTGAGGTCTCACGAGAGCAGAGGGGCAGTATCACCTCCCTCGACCTGCTGGTCACTCTCCTTTTGAAGCAGCCGAGGATATGGTTCGTTTTCTGGGCTGCGAGTGCACACTGCCAGCTCATGCTAAGTTTCTCATCAACCAACATCCCCATGTCCTTCTCCACAGGACTGCTCTGAATTTCCCCTCTGCCCAACCTGGAGCTGTGCCTGGGATTGCTCTAATCCAGGTGTAGGACCTTGCACTTGTCATGGTTAAACTTCATCAGGTTGGCATCAGCCCACCTCACAAATGTGTCAAGGTCCCTCTGGATGGCGTTCCTTCCCTCCAGCATATCAACCAAACCACACAGCTTGGTGTCATTGGCAAATATGCTGAGGGCACATTCAGTCCCACTGCCCATGTCACCGACTAAGATGTTGAACAAGACCGGTCCCAAAACTAATCCCTGAGGGACACCACTCGCTACTGGTCTCCAACTGGACATTGAGCCATTGACCAAAACTTTTTGCTTGCGGCCATCCAGCCAGCTCTTTATCCACTGAGTTGTCCACCTATCAAATTGTTGTCTCTTCAATTTAGAGACAAGGGTGCCATGTGGGACAGTGTCAAAAGCTTTGCACAAGTCCAGGTAGATGATGTCAACAGCTCTACTCCTGTCCATCAGTTTGTAGGCCCATCATAGAAGGCCACCAAATTGGTCTGGCAGGATTTCCCCTTAGTAAAGCCATGCTGGCTGTCAACAACCACCTTGCTGTTTTTCGTGTGTTTTAGCATGCATTCCAGGAGAATCTTCTCCAAGATTTTGCCAGGCACAGAGATGAGGCTGACTGGTCTGTAATTCCCCGGCTCATCCATTTTCTCCTTCTTGGAAATGGGGGTTTTATTTCCCTTTTTCCAGTCATCAGGAACTTCACCTGATGCCATGATTTTTCAAACATGATGGACAGTGGCTTAGCAACTTCATTTGCCAGCTCCTTCAGAACCCGCAGGATGGATTTCATCAGGCCCCATGGATTTGTGCACTTTCAGTTTCTTAAGATGGTCTTGAACCAGATCCTCTCCCACAGTGGGCTTAGGGTCTTCATTCTCACAGTGCCTGCCTCTGCCTTCCCAGACTTGGGTGGTGTGGTCAGAGCATTTGCCGTGAAGACCAAGGTAAAGAAGTCATTAAGAACATCAGAAATAAATCTTCTATAAATGATTTATCTCACTGCAAAATAAACATCTGTGATGAACACCTTCAGAAGGCGCTTTTTTTCTCTGGCTAATACAGAAGAAACTCACAATTATTATTTCAAAAATAGAATAATTCCATTTAATACTTGATTTAAGGCTGTTCAATATCTGCTATGAGCACTATGGTAATGATATTCAGGGTAGAGAGGTGAAATGCAGTTTACCCTGTGTAAACCGCAGACAAGTCTTCATCTACAGAGTATACAACATTTAAAATGGAAAATATAAAGTCTTTAAACTCATATAGTATATATTATATTGGATTTTTCAGTTTATTAGCAACAATTATTGTATAAAATTGTGCTAAAACCGTTTTAGCCTATGAGTATTTATCAAATTACTGTTCTTTCACACTGATGCTAGGTACACCTTATTCACTATTTGGATTTAAATGAGGCTGATGGATAGACTCACCTGAATTTGTTGTGTTTTTTGACTTCCAAATTAAATTTACATGTCAAGTTGTAAAAATGACACATGATTAACACAATACAGCAATTCCAAGATCTTTGAACTGCAAGATCTTCATGAAATACGGAAAAAAAGTATACAAAATTAATTATAATATGGATCTTTAAAGGAAAATCTTTAATATTTTATGGATTTTGCATTTAGATTCAATAACTGCCAAAAGGAAATGCTTTCCATGTAATTGAGTTCGAAATATGATCTAATATTTCAAGAAGAGTTTTTTTGCCTGATTCTGTAAGCAAAAAAAAATATAGAAAAGCAGGTTAATTATGAATGCTTTAGTGTAGATTTAAGTACATGTTTAAGTACCCCATAATCATCTGGTTTATATAGATTTAATCATTATAGAATTTGCAATCAATTTTGTTCCTTTAACTGTCATGTTTTAGGTTGGTTTTTTGTTTGTTTGTTTATTTGATTTTGTGGGTTTTTTTTGTTGGGTTTTGTTTGTTTGCTTGTTTTGTTTTGTTTTTTACTTTCTTTTGTTAAGCTTGTTGCTGTTTGCATGCAAATATTCCAATAAAGTGCCATCACTTGTCACTTTGCAAAACAAGTAAAGAGGTCTTATTTTTAGAAGCTGTACTTTTTATCCTTCCATGATATTTCTTTTCCTTCTGGCTTACTTGGATGAATGAACGAAATCAGTAAGATCTTCAGAGTTGTACTCCACTTCTTCCTGCAGGCTTATAAGCTGTGAAGAAATTACAAACTATATAATGCTGTTTCAGGGAAATGCCTTTGTCAGGATCTATTTTTAAGAACTAATTATGTGAAAACATGGAGCCACTGCTGTAGAAATGTAGCTCATGCTGCAAATAATAGTAATGAGAAGTGGAGTTTATAACACTACCTAATTTATCTTATTCAGCTTTTGAAAATGCAGTTTTGGAAGATGCCATATAATCTCCGGTTTTCATGTAGTATCATTCAAAACAGCCTTTTTTAAGGAAAAATGCTGCCTGTGGAGGCATAGATCTGGTCTATTACTAAGCAATTTTGGAACTCCACAAAAATTTGTACACTATGGGATGCAATTTGAATAAAAATCAAATTTTCTAATCTTCAGCAAGCAAATTTTGCTTGATAGCAAATGCTGTTAAATTGTAGACAGAAGGGGGGATTTTTGTTTATTTTTTTTTTTAAAGCTGCAAAATTTAATCTTTGCAGGTCTCCTTCCAGTGGTCAGTGAATGATCAATAAAGAAATGCAGCCTTGAGAACTAGGTAAAATGTTCTTATGGGTTAAAAAAGAACAACTCTATGAACTTTCTGCATATATGTATATTATCTCATATCCAGGAAAAATTTAAAGCTGATAACAAGTATACATAAAAGATGATTGCAACTTCTATTCAGAGACAAATGAAGAGCAGAGAATGAGAAGTTAGCCAAACAATATCTTCCCCAAGTTAATGACACTGCTTAGATATCAGCAGATCTCCTTCTACCTCAGTAGAAAATTAGCACTGCTTTTTAATTCTCTACACACCACTGCACAGATGAGTCTGCTGGTGGATTCCTGGGATTAGCATTTTCTGTACTTGATGAAGCTACTTTATAAAGAACCAAAATCTTGGAACGTTTCCTACCCCTCAAAAAAGAAGTTTAGAAAGGTTAGGAAATTCTAAAAATTTAAAACCTTTGTAGCTGTAATAACTCTGAAATGTTATATTTAAAATCTTTTTCATAACCTAACAAATATCAGTCTTGTAAGTACCTGACAAATGTCTAGTAAGGTATGTTTGATTTGTATATCAAGCAGGCATAATAGGAAATTGAAACTACATTTTATGCAAATAAAATACCAACAAAATATAACTCCAAACAATAATGTAGTTAATGGAGCTATGCCCCTCTGCTCTCGTGAGAACTCACTTGGAGTATTGTGAACAGTCCTGGTGTCCTCAACATAAAAAGGACATGGAACTGTTGGAACAAGTCCAGAGGAGGGCCACAACAATGATCAGGACACTGGAGCACCCCCCGTATGAAGATAGGCTGAGAAAGTCGGGGCTGTTCAGCCTGGAGAAGAGAAGGCTGCATGGATACCTCATAGCAGCCTTCCAGTATCTGAAGGGGGGCTAGAGGGATGCTGGGGCAGGACTCTTCATTATGGACTGCAGTGATAGGATAAGGGGTAAAGTGTTCAAACTTCAACAGGGGAAGTTTAGATTGGATAGGAGGAAGAAATTGTTTAATGTAAGGGTGGTGAGGCTGCCCAGGGCAGTTGTGAATGCTCCATCCCTGGCAGTGCTCAAGGCTGGGATGGACAGAGCCTTGGGTGGCATGGCTTAGTGTGAGTTGTCCCTGGCCATGGCAGGGCGGTTGGAAGTAGATGATCTTAAGGTCCTTTCCAACCCTAACTATTCTATGATTCTATGATTGGAATATATTTCAATGTCATTTATAGCAGATATTTTTTTGTAAAAGCAGTTTACTTATAAAACTTCTGTTGGAACCTGAAATTATGCTAATAAAAAGAAAAATAATATGCAGGGTCCTGGAAAAAACAAAGGCTAAGAGTGACACAGAATAATTTATAATAGCATATCACAGATATTTGCTCCAGGATGATGCTGCACTTTGAATTAAGCTTTCCAAAGCATAGGATATATCTTTCTGTAATTTGTACAGCATCTGGTTTAATAAGTCTGATCGTGCGTAAGGCCTATAAATGTCACCAGCATGAATTACTGATGGAATTTTAACTTCAGGACTGGCACTGTAAGATATTGTCCATGAGCTGATAATGAAGATTAAATTCATTTTATTCTGCTTGAATGTGAAAAACCTTGAACTTGAATCAGAGATATATGAGCAATATTGAGCATGTGAAATTCTCACGGATCACAACAGTTCTGATAAAAATCAAAGTCAAATCCTCATTCAGCTGAGGTTAATGTAAGTTTTGCCACCGAGTGCTGTGTTATCAGAATTTGTCCCATAATGTAAGTTGACAGAGCAGCTCAGTTTAAGAAAAATTGTCGGAAATAGATGCTTGTATAATAGAGCTCCCCATAACAAATCTACTGTTTTACTTTATTCAGCCTAACGATTCCCATTATCTCCTTAGTTGATAGAATCCATTTCAAAACTCAATATTCTCTTGAAATCCACTGAGCCACAAATTAGTCATTAGAGAAAATTTTCAGAGATCATTACCTTTCTCATAGATTTTAGCTTTTCATTTCCTAAATACCCACAACTGCTGTTGTTCATAATAAGGGGAGGGTAGATTATTCAGTTACAGAAGAATAATTCAAGCTAATTCAAGCTATTCCTGTGTTTATTATTACAACTGCTGCATTTATCACTTTTAACCTTGAATCTATGACCTCATATGTAACTAGGTTTTAATGAAAAGACAATTGCCATTAACACTGCATTGTGTGCCACAATAAGGAACTAACATTTTCTATAGGAGAAATTTAGTGTTTTTCTAAACTAGTAAACATTTTCACACACACAAAACCAGGAGTATAATTTCTAACACAGAAGGGAAATTAAGGAGTGCAGAGCCGTTCTCTTACTGCTTTGGATTATTGGGTTTTGGTTGCTTGCTAGTTTCTTTTTCCTAAGTTGTACCTTAAAAGTCCAGGCTTCCTGAGTGGAAAGTCGGGCTTCAAACAGCTGGTTTCTGGTTTTGTTCAGAAAACATTCAGTCCACAGTAGGAAATTAGAAGATGACAGAAATCTGATGTGTTTCAGGGAAACCCCCATCAAAGTAAATTTAAAACAGATTTAACTACAAGTTAAAAAGAATTTAGGGGAATTCAGTCTTGAAATAATAATCATTATCAAGCCAAACTGTTCTGCATAGATCTGTTTATACTAAAATTAGCTGTAAAACTATAAGAATCAGACTTGTAATCCATCCGCTCTCCCGTACTAGCAACACTAAATGTTTCTTCCTTCAAAGTAAAGGGTAGAAAAGTTTTGCAAAATAAATTGCCAAAGTACATTCTTCCTGTAAGCAATGAAGTAATACCAGTGGCAGCTGTGCAATCACTAGCAATGGTTTATATGCCACAAGTACATCCCTGTGCTGTTTACTGTATGCTTATACTGTCTAAATTGGCAGTTAGTTTCTGAGGATAAATATAGGGCAACAGGGAGCTGAATTCATGTCAGGTCATCTCTGCAAACTATATAAGGGCAACATAGAGCAATTCAGTTTAAGGCCTTAGTGTGGTCCTCCCCTGAACCTGAAAGGCTTTGGTTAGGATAGATTTACTCCTTTATAGACAACAAAAACAAAGCTGTGGAAATGCTTGACAGAGAAATCAGTTGGTTAAAGGGGAGAGTTGTTGAGCTTGCAGGGAATTTTTCTACCATTCACCACTGGAATAAGAGCATCATACAGGAAATTCTAAATAATAGATATAAATATATACACATATTGATGATCTTTTTTCTTTTTGTCATTCTGTTTCCACTCTCAATACTTTATTTTAAGAAAACAGCTGTGTTGCTGCCTTTTTAAAGAAAAAAGCCAAGTATTTTGAATTAGTTGCATCTCACAAGAAAATGGATGGTAGACAAGGCATGTGGTATATAACTTACTATGTGAATAGAGAAACTGATTATGTCACTCTAGCAGAGTTATGCAGTGGTAACTCATGTAATAGGCAGGATGGGTTAATTTAGAAATCTAAGCAGCCTTCCAGGATCTGAAGGGGGCCCCATAAGGGTGCTGGGGGAGGGACACTTCATTAGACACTGTAGTGATAAGGCAAGGGGTAACAGGTTTAAACTTCAACAGAGGAAGTTTAGATTGGATATAAGGAAGAAGATCTTTACTGTGAGGGTGGCGAGGCTCTGGAATGGCTTGCCCAAGGAAGCTGTGAATGCTCCATCCCTGCTAGTGTTCAAGGCCAGTTTGGACAGAGCCTTGGGTGACATGCTTTAGTGTGAGGTGTCCCTGTTCATGGCACAGGGTTGGAGCTAGATGATAGGTCCTTTCCAACCGTAACTATTCTATGATTCTGTAATATCAGAGGTACAGTCAGTTCTGACAGCCCCATGGCAGTACTTTTAATAGAGCTATGAAGTATCTCAAAACTTGCTATTTAGTACATATAAAAAGTTGTTTTTAAAACTAAAAAACAAAAAAACCAAAAAAAACCCCCAAACCTTGGTGACTAAAACTTGGAAACATGAGTTCTAATTTTTGGAAATATTCTGAATTTACATTTCATTTTGACTTGACTATGTACACAGAATATCAACCATATATCTCAGGTTGGATATGCAAAACAAAACATTCTGTGTGAGAAATTTGGACTGAAGAAATGCTAAATGAAACCTGACAGCATTTTTCTCAATTTTTCTGCTTGTAGCAGACTGAAATCAGGGGCAACAAAATAATAATAACAATAAAAAACCCAATAATAACAATAATAGCAATTAATAATAACAGCTGAATAACTAACCATATTATAAAATTGCTTAATTTCTCATTTACCATCATTATGATTAGCAGCCTTCTGAAAAAAAAAGAGGTAAATATCATGAGTAGCTATTTATTTCATTTAAGCATAAGCCCAGCTTATTTGTATTTTTCTATATCTGCTGTAAGTTATTCAATAGAACTGAGCCTCACAGGTTGCTCATCTCACCTATTGAGAGTCTTTTTCACTGAGATTGTAAATATGTCTGCCTGTTATCTTTGGAAATTTGCATAAACTGCATTTACACGATAAGCTGTGTTCTACTGACAAGTCAACAGCCCTCCAGAATTTCTAAATCTTATCAAAGCTGACTCAGAAATTAAATCTTATTACTATTAAAAAAAAAATAAAGTAGGGTGAAACAAAAGCCAGATGACTGACATTGTGCGCCTGTTGCTATGTATCATCCAAACTATGTCTATTTTAAAGTGCCTCTTCTTTGCTTCTTCAACAGCATCATCCTGGTACATCTCTACTTTTCACAAGGCAACAGCATCTTTACACGCTGATCACTCATCAATGACCAGCAGAAGTTTAAAAGATTGAAACTTTACAAATAGATTTTGTTTGGAGAAAAAAACATTTCCCGGAGTGAGAAGGATCATTACCATTGTGGGTGGCTGATATTTGAGAGATTCACAGAAGCACAGAATCATAGAATAGTTAGGGCTGGAAAGGACCTTAATATCATCTAGTTCCAACCCCCCTGCCATGGGCAGGGACACCTCACACTAATCCAACACTTCAGAGAAAATCATGAAAGTATATCAGTCAGTTAAATTTGGATTATAAATGGATAATTGTGTTGCTCTGGAAGTTTCAAACAACCAGTTTCTCACTGCTGTTCCCTTTATCTTGAAAATAGGTTTTGATTTCTTTATACAGATTTTAAGTTTTTTGTGCCCTTAATCTGATTTCAGGAACTAAATGTTTTATCTGAATTTAGGAGAGATGTCTCTTCTGATAACTCATCTTATGGGGAAAATCTCTTAAATCCATAAAGTGCAAAGGATTCTGAATCAGTCTCGTGTATAGACAAACCAGTGAAAAACATAATACCTTGAAATGGTCGTCCTGCCAATTTAGCGAAGTGAAGCTACTAGAAAAACTCAATAGCATAACACCGCTTGTTGCTGGCTTTTTAACACTTTAAAGTTATCTCAATAGTGTGTTGTTTAAGAATTGATATAGCCCTCCTAAAATGTCAGTTATGACAAAAAAAAAAAAAGAAAAAAAAAAAAAATTCTTGAGTAAGAATAAAAGGGCTATTTCCAAAATAATTAACTTTCTTGGAGAAAAAAGTATTGTGATCAAATTAAACATGCAAGAAGAAATAGGAATATTAAGTGATTTGTGGGTTCTTTTTTGACAGCATCCACTCAGTATGGAGTTCTCCATAATATATAGACTTAAGAAGTTAATTATTCACTTCAGCAGACACAGCATTTACTGGTCAGTGATAAGGCACCAGTAACTATATGACTGAAATGATCATGTTAAAAATAAGACTCTAGGAAATGGAAAGTGCAGCTTTTAAACCTTTCATTTAGATTATATCACTAATCAGATGCTAAGTAGTTATGGCAAACTGCACTATGCAAGCAAAAAGAAATGAAATGAAAGCTCCTTCAACTAGCTTTGCTTCTAGGTAAAACCTGTTATTGAATAACTACTTCAGTAGGTTAATTGCATTATCCTTTGGAAGTGTCTGTCTTTCTCTGCTGATTAAATTCAGATGACTGGCCTGAGTTTGCTAAATTTAAGGGAAATTAATTCCACTATGGCTGCACTGAATTTGGATAAAATGTATTTACTCTCAGCTATGTATGTATTAGGAGGCAATAACTCAGCTGACTTAGATGGAATCTTTGAAGAAAAGCAATACAAGTAAGCCTATTATTTTTTTCCTAAGAAATGCTCACAGCAATGTTGTACACCTTATTAAGGACTCATATGTATAGGTGAAAAACTCTTACTCCCATTTTAGTACTCATTAAACTCTATGTAAGTCTTGTGGTGAACTTCCTAAACTACCACATATCCACATACCAAGAAAGAGAGATGGAAATGGGGACGGATATAGACATAAAAATAGATGTATAGATTTATAGACAGAGATATATGTAGATATGGATATGGAGACAGAGGTAGAGATGGAGATAAGATGTGATGGCTGGAATTGGATTATACCTGCGAAAGCACAGAATAACTTCACAAGATGCATGTTCTTGCATTTTTTTTGTAAATTGAATGTAATTTAATATTTACTGCATTCATTAAGCTTAGCTGATGCTTTAATTTATACTACTTTAAAATGAAATGTTTGAGTACATCCTCCACAATTTTTTTGATTAGATTACAACATTATACTTTCAGAGTACTAAATAACCTCTTTATTTTCCTTTGCCACTTCACAAAGGCACACGAATACATTAACTCCTGGTCTCCACATTTACTCCCACAAAGCACACCAATAACAGAATAGAAATATTTAAAAAAAAACCCAACAAAACAAAAAAAGAAACAAAAAACAAACTGGCTTTTTTTTTAATCCATAGAAATTATTTACTTGGTAATTTCACCATGTTATCAAACATTTTTGATTGTAGAAGTGATTTTTCTTAATGTATCTCTGATATACTTTCACCTTATTTCAAATTAATCACAGAGTATTTGAACTATTGTATAAAAAGAAAGAAAATTATACCAACTGAACTCTAGAAAATCTGTTATTTTGGTTTGGGCACTGATTGAAACCAAGCCAGCTGGAAAATTACCATGTTTACTATGTCCCGTAATTAGATTAAGAAAAAAAAGCCACTGCTACCATCCATTATGAAATTTACTGACAAGCATCTGCTAGGAAAAGTAATACTAAACTTTGTCAAAGGAGTTTACTAACTTCGATTAACTTTAGCACACTTCTGTGGCCTAAGTGAGGAGACCTGACTCATCCTTTGAAATATTTATTCACTTGTCAGAAACTGAGGTGGAAATAAAGCAACATTCTGTCACTGTTCCTAAGCTTACATGCAACAATCAAATTTATAGAATTATAGACTCATACAATGGTCTGGGTTCGAAGGGAACTTAAAGAACACCTAGATACAGCCTTCCTGCACAGACAGAGACACCTTCCACTAGATCAGGTTGCTCAAGGTCTCATCCCGCCTTGCCTTGGACAGTGAAGGGACATCCACAACTTCTCCAGTCAAACTGTTCCAGTGTCTCACCACCTGCATAATAAAGTTTCTTTCACCTGATATATGCAGCATAATCTAAATTGACCCTCTTTCAGTTTAAGGAATACATGAAAACTATCTATGAAAATTATTCTTTTTGCCATCAAAATATAGGCAATCTTACTGATTTTCTTAGTGTTTTAAAACAATGACCACACAGTATTTGATTTTATAATAATTATAAGAAGAATATAACTATTATATTTGTTGGAAATACTTTTATTTAATATTTGTTATTTAATATTTAAGTTAAATCAGTTTTCTCGTTAACATTGGAAATTCATGGAATTGCACTACCATAGTCTGGGATTGTGGTTTTGATGTTGCTTCCTTATATTTGTTATAGTCAAAATCTTTTTTTGCACTATGTTATAAACACAAATGAAGTTTACAGTGAAGAGCTTTTGGGTACTCCAGAGCTTCATAGCTAAACAATGGACTTACTGCTGCTAGTTCTGAATTGCCTAGTTAAGCCACTTACGTGAATGACAAAACTTTATAAAGAACAGGAGTTTTAGTTAAATCAGATTATGACACTTAAAGTGTAGTTTTATTTGCAATAAAAATAACATAATCTTTTTGCCTTGATAGACATTCAAATATTTCATTTTTACTTATATTTCTTTTATTTTCTGTGTTTTCTTAGTGAATATCAGAGTTTAAATGTGCTTTCAAAGTAAATAATCAAAACAATACATTCCAAATCTCTAAAACTGGTATATCTCAACTTTGTGGAAGTTTTCCAAGGATTGTTTCCAAGTGAAAGTCCAAAGCAAGTGACCCAATGCTGTGAAGTACTTTGCAAATTTAGTTAGTCCATGGCAGAGTTCATATAGCTTCCACTGCAATCAAAGATATGTTTTCTATTTATCTTCCAGGTCTCTTTGTTAAGAACTCTGGGTTGCTTCAAGATTTTGACCATCTTATTTATTCATGCATTATGTCTCGTGCTCAGAAACAAAAGAGTTAATGGCTTGTTTCATGCTTCCTTGACATAGTATCTTCTGCATTGTTTCGTTTTAAAGAGAGTAAGCCTGTCATATGGCTGCATACGCTGCAAGCTGTTCTTGGATAAAGTTATTTATTGCATCCATGAAAGAGCTGCCAGCTTTGCTATTAGGTAGGATTAATTTCTTTGAAGGTAGGATTAATTTTCAGAAAAGTTGTGCCTTGAATTTGATTTTACTTCCTTGTCTTCTAACAACAGTTATCTGTCACTTTCTAAAGAAACTTATCTTCCTAATATGAACAGTTCAGTACTGAAACATCTGTGTTTCAGCTGTGTTCATCATAAAAACCATTTCTATTTGACATATGATTCCGAAACATAGAATTATAGAATCATCTAGATTAGAAAAGACCTGTAAAATCATCAAGTCCAACCATTACCCCAGGACTGCCACTTCCACAACTAAACCGTGTCATTAAAGGCCTCCTCTACACAGCTTTTGAACACTTTTAGGGATGGTGACTCCACCACTTTGCTGGGCAGCCTGTCCTAGTACCTGATCACCCTCTCTGTGAAGAATTTTTTCCTAATATCCAAACTAAACCTCCCCTGATGCAGCTCGAGGTGTGACCTCTTGTCCTTCTCTTGTTACCTGGCAGAAGAGACCAACCCCCACCTCACTACAACCTCCTTTCAGGTAGCTGTAGAGAGCAATAAGGTCTCCCTTAGCCTTCTCTTCTCCAGACTAAATAACCTCAGTTCCCCCAGTCATTCGTCATAGGACTTGTGCTCCAGACCCTTCAACAGCTTCGCTGCCCTTCTCTGGACCTATTCTGGCACTTCAGTGTCTTTCTTGTAGTGAGGAACCCAGAACTGAACACAGGATTCAAGCTGCGGGCCTCACCAATGCCAAGTACAGGGATTGAACACTGCAGTGGCCCTGCTGGCTATGCTATTTCTGACACAGGCCAGGATGATGTTGGCCTTCTCGGCTGCCCAGACACACTGCTGGCTCATACTAGTTTAAATAAAGGTAATTAAAATCTCTCATCAGTGCTGTTTTTCCTTTATCACAAATTCTTTTGCTTTTACAATCCACTTCATCATCTTTATGATACTTATGATCTGGTGGTCTATAACAAATTCCCAACATTAATCTGAATCTATTGCAACATCCATTTTCCTTCCAGAGTGATTCTGACTTACTTACAGTGGCACTTCTTCCAGATTACTTATTTTCTTCCTTCATCTATATACAGACCAATGATTTCCTGAGCTCTTTTGTTTCTCACAGAACTCTAAAGTCACTCTAGCATTTCTGTCATGCCATTCATTTTATTACTTGATATTAGAGAATTACTTTTCCTGTTTCCTTCTAAGTTTAGTGAAAATACTTCCCAAAATCACAATAGTCTGAAGGTGGAATCTCTAAGAGGCGCTTCCATATGACTGGAAGAGCAAATGAGTTCTCTTTAAATGCTGAAGAGGAGACAAATAACAATGTAGAATGTTCTGTTTGATCAAACCTTTGGGCAACACCTTTGGAGGTTTAATCTTGGATCTGGTTGTCATATAGTTAGATATTCAACTAAATAAATATTATAGGTCTGTCAGTTTCTGGTGACTTGTTTTCATGTCTTCAAAGATGTAAATAATGACATCGAATATTATTTACCAGATAAACTGTCAAACCCCAAGGGAAAAGAATAAACAAGCATACACATGCAGAGATTCATTTCCATACTGGCTGATTTTTACCAAGCTCCAAGATCTGCTGCTATGGCTTTTTTCCCTCTTTTGTTTTTGTTTCCTTGCTTTTTTATGATGCACTATGAGCTATTATATTGTTAGAATAAAACTCAGAGTAATGTGAGATGGGTGCTAATATATATACAGGTTCATATCCATAATAGCTTCTGTGGCTGTAATATGTGAAAATGCTTCACAATGGAAATGTTTCACAATGGAGTCAATAAAATGCCTGTACAGTTTAGGAGTCTCTAATAGTCATTTTGTATTCTTCAGTATCAGAAGACTATTTTGTATTTTGTACAAAACTGTACAAAAATCTAGGTGTTAAAAGTGTAGACACAGGCAATCACTGTTAATTTTTACACAGTATCCAGATGTCTTAAACCATATTTAGAGTATTTGGTAAAAATACCAAATGCCAATGCCAAAAGAGAAATAGTAAAACAAGAGTTAATTCTGGTTACGATCAGAGGGACATAGTGGCCTATTTCTAATTCATTAGACACTGTGTCCTTTGTTAAATGCCAAAACCGTAAATTTACCCCAGTAGTAGGTTTATCATTCACTTCGTCCTCAGAGCAGTATTTTCCTCATAAAACACTGTTGTTCCTTTTTCCTGTTAAATCTCATTTCTTTTGAAGCACAGAAAAAAAATCCAGCATCCTCAACATACAATTAGCAACATGCAATCAAATTACTAACAAAACAATAGAGTTTTCATTTAATTTTGTAGCTGATAGGAACTTTTCGTGCCCCAAATTTGCCTTCTCTTTTACAATTCTTTTATCAGTAAATTAACTCATTTAAACATTGATAGTACAAAAGCCCATCATTTACATAACAACGAAAACCAGGTAATTTTCAGCAATGCCCCACCTACTGTAAAGAATTAATAATATGCTTCAGCAGTCTTAATTACTTTGGTGACCTTCTTAATTTAACAGATTTGACTTTCCTTATTTGTAATTTTGCAGCAATAATTGGATAACTAGGCAATGCATGTACCTAAACAAATAAGGGCTTTTTTAATAAAACTTAATTATTCACAGTTCATTAGACAAAAAGCTGAATTTTAATATTAATTGCAATCACTACTGTAGAATGTCATTCAGAATTAAATATCATGCTCTATTTTTTTATGTTCATAGAATCATATAATGGTTTGGGTAAAACTTCTATTTCTAACCTCCCTGCCATGGGGAGGGGCACCTTCCTCTGGACCAGATTGCTCATAGCCCCATCCAATCTTGCCTTTAATATTTCCAGTGAGAGGGCATCCACAACTCAGGGCAACTTGATCTAGTGCCACACCACCCTCATACTGAAAAATTTATTCCTAATATCTAATCTAAACCTATTCTCTTTCAGTCTAGAGCCATTACCCCTTTTTCTATCCCTACATGCCCTTGTAAAAAAGTCCCTCTCCAGATTTCTTGTAAGCCCCCTTTAGGTTAACTCTATTCAGAACAGTGAAGAGATGCATATAAATTAATGGGTCTTAAATATATTAAAATTGTAAATATAAGTGCATTTATATTTATCTTTTGACCTCAAGTCTTCTCTTTAACGTCATTGAGAAATTCCTGTTAGTTTCACTGGTATGGAATAAGATTAATTTTCCTTATAATCATAGAATCATAGAACAGTTAGGGTTGGAAAGGACCTTAAGATCATCTAGTTCCAACCTCCCACCATGCATAGGGACACCTCCCACTAAACCATGCCACCCAAGGCTCTGTCCAACCCCGCCTTGAACACCGCCAGCAACTTTGCAATAATTTTGACTTATAATTACATCACAAAAAAATCATACTATCAAACAATGTGATGTCCTTAGCTATGAATGGCAAGGTATAAAATCATGCGTATGTCAAATTCTTCTTATGAAGCTGGAATTTTTAAACATGTTTCAAAAAGTGTGGTTCTGTTTCCACTGATATCACAAAAAAAAAGTATCATTTCAGTAATAGGAATATGAATTTTTTTTTCCTTAGTATTGTATTTAAGAACACATTTTCTCTCAGGTATATTGTTAATTTACAGCTTTCTTACAGGGCTAGTTTTAGGGTTGATTACAGGCTTGTTCCCAGGATCTAAACTTTATTGAGATGACACAAATTTTATACTGTGTCAAAAATGATGGTGTTAGAAAAAAATGTGGAGAAACACCCCTCTGACAGGAACACTCTTTACTACTGTGAATGTCACAGTCTTCTCTTATTCAGTAGGTTGTTTCTGTGGAAGTTTTGCTCATTGCCTGAAGATATTTTCATATTGGAAATTAGTTGTGGTTTTTTATAGGTATTTTGAGCATTTTTTAAACTCCTGAATATCTCTAAACAAAGTATGAGCAAAAAAAAAAAAAAATCACATTTATCCTAAAGTAGGCTTTATGCCTGGAGAATAAATAAATAAAGAAATAAACATAGCCTGCCAACTTACTTTTGAGAAATTACAAGTCTATTTTTTCCTAGCTTAACTTTTCTGTGAGCATTCATATGCATGAAGGCAAAGGGTCAGTTGCATGTATGACTTAACCACAAGACATTTTTATCCTAGATCCAGATCTAATTGAGGCAGCTGAAATATGAACATATCTTCCTTATCCCTGACCTAAAATTTCTGTCTGTTCTAAAAGCGAGAATTAGTTTGGTCACCCTGCTGTCAGCCCAGGGCATCTTCTGACAAGAGATTTCTAATACACTGAACAGCACTTTACATTAAGTGGTACTAATTACTGGGGCTGGGAAATCAGTTTGACCAGAAGTTGGAAGCATAACCACAGATTATTTGAGGATTCCAACTGAAACTGCTGACATAGTTACTACTGTATATTTTTTTATTTATGAATTCCATAATAATAGAAATGTGTATCTGTGTATTTAGTTAAACTATTCACATTTGAGTTTGCATTTGTTAGAAGAAGGTAACAATTTAAAACCATTTCATAGATAATGATTAGGAAAATTTGCAGGTTAAACCTCAGGAAGTTTCTGCTCACCAAAACTCTGTCCTTCCTGAAATACTGTTGTATAGAAACAAAAGATATCCTTGCAGAAGTGGCAAGAAGGTATGTTCACATTTAATTTTTGCCTCTATTTTAACTTACCATTGGGCAGTTATGTATATTTGTGTTACGATTGCTTCTCCATTGATGTAACTGACATGGTAATACCCAATTTCACAGACTGTTATGTCAATAAAATTTTCAAGCATCATGACTCTGAGGGTGAAATAAATTATTCTTAACTAATGTTAGTAGTATTGCTACATTAATGTTGCTTGCCTTGAGGGAAAAAAGTTGAAAAAAAAATCCAGTTTCCCTACATTTGTTGCACATGAGTCTGAGAGTAGCTTCTCCTAGAGTATTTTCAATCTTATATTGTTTTTACCCATTTCATATTCTGTCACTAATTTCCAGGTTTCTATATACTACAAAGGAGGTTTGTAAGGCATTCTCCTGAAGGAAGAGAGGCTGCTGATCTTTGGAAGGGGGGCTATAGAAGGTTTTCCTAGATATTTATGGATTTGAAGGCGTGCAACAGTATATGTTATTTTCGGTAGAAAGTTGAAATTCTTGTGTGGAACTTTTTAGAGAGAAATTGGAGAAACAAACCTTCAGTGAAAGCTAGCCCCTTGGAGCTATTGTAACAGAAGTGCAGAGTTATTTAAAGTAGGTTTTTATGACACTGGCTTTCCTAACACAGCTGGGCACTACGCAGATAAAGTACCTGTCAGTATGGCATATATTTCCCCATTTTCATGGGTGTGTGTTTTCTGTCTACTTTCTTCCCCTCTTTTCTGCCACCTAACTTTTCCATGCTGGTTTTAATCTTTTTGTGTGTTTTTCTGTCACTCTCTGAAACTTAGCTCTCTCAGTTTAATTTTGTCACTGATTCCTCTTTATGTAACCTATTACAATGGAAATTAACAGCAGACTTGAATTCAAAAGGATACTTTGTATGGGATTCTTCTGATAAAAATAGATTATTTCAATGTCTCTGTTGAGACACACTAAGCTGTCTTTACAGCTAGTTGACTGAAATAAGCACTTCTACACTTCTACAACATTATTCATTTTATCCCGAGATAACCCTTTACTACAATGGATCCTGAAAAATCCACCCTGAAAAAAACAATTTCCAAGTTGGGAAAGAGGAACACTTAGGTCTGAGCATGCAGCTTAGCTATGTTGATATTGCGAATGTGAAAAACCAAAACCAGTTCCATGAAAATTCAGGATGCAAACACCAAGAATTTCTAAATTATTAGCTATGTTATATATAAATGTGAAATTTTGTTGAATATTGGAACAGACCTCCTGTTGTTGTTGTTGTTTGGGTTTTTTATCATTTGAGTTCACTTCTAGAATATGCTCACTTCTAGAATAAAATTTGCATCTCATTTATGTTTAGTTTCTTTTATAAAAATTGTCCATTATTCTATAATATAAGTGAATACTCTTCAGAGGTTTTTACTTATGCATTTCTTTAAAAATTTAGAGCTCAATTCAGTTTCCTAAAAATGGTAAACTGATATTATTGGAGCTGATGTAGCTCACCATACCACTTAGCTTTCACTGGCTGTTCTGGAAGGAAAAGGTTGTTTCTTTTCGTATTGTAAGTGATTATTTTGAACAAAATTCAGCTTACCTAAAGGCAGATATCTGTAATAGCCTAGATAATTCCATCTGCACTGGAGCTGCCTAAAGCCAGGTGATGGGAGTACACCCTTCCTGAAGATGCAATATAAATGTCCAGAGTGTATAAATTGGGGCATAGAGGGAAATTAGAAATCTAAATCTGAAATTATGAACTAAAAGGCACCTGCTTTAACTACAGCTTCAGTTTAGGGCTTCTTGAACTTCATAAACTACTCACAGTTCTGCTTTAAATTTTCACCAGCATCCAAAATTCTTTGCATTGATACAGGTCTCCTGGAAATATTGAACACATCAATTAGGTAGACTTGTATCCATCCAGGTTAACAAAATAAAACTCCTTTTCCTTAGGAGTTTGGTACAACGATTTTAAAAACATTCATAAGAATTAAATCCTCCATAATAAAGGCTCACATAAAATTTGAGATTCTTTTTTAAAATAATGCCATATGTGAAATTGTCCCTATTTCAAATACTAATTAGATTATTAAAACATACGTCCAATGACAGTTCTTCAATATGAGAAAAATCTGAAAGCTCTTCTTCCATTTGTAGACAGAGAAAATTAGATTAATTTTCCCTATCTACATTAGGGAACATTAGGTCAAAAGTTTTTTTAAGGAAGGGAGAATGAGAGTAAGGTGGGAGTGGAGAGAGAGTTTGTTTGTGTGCAAACACATAGACTCATATACTTTCGTGAACACATGGTACTCTACTATAATGCAAGACGTGCAGAACTGTTATTTTTAAATCAAATGCATACAGCTCCCAGACACAGTATGCACGTACAATAGCAGTGGTTGCTATATATTAGAACTTTAAGGCTAATCTATTCCATCTCCTTTTTCTCAGGTAAAATAAATGCTTCCAGATTTCCTTGACTTATTTTTTTCTAAATTTTTTCCTAAACATCTTCAAAACTAACGATTCCACTGCTTACTTAACTAGGTGTCTCCTACTTTCAGAACTAGAAAGAGGATTTCTTATCAGTTTGCTTTTTTTTTTTTTTCATCTAGTCTGAAACATTCCTTATACAAAACGTGTAACATTCTTGTTCCTTTTGTGGTCATAGAGTTTACTGCTGTCTCTAAGCTTCTACAAACTATATATTTTATTAATTAGTCTGCTATTCTTCTCTTTTATATAATGGGGAACTCAAACAAACAGAAACACCTTGCCTATTTCATATTTTCTATTAGTTAACTTTTTGCAAAGTTTTAACATCCTTGACATTTTGCTTCAAAACTACTTTTATTAAAGCACTCAATATGTCTCAGGGAGTGGGGGGAGAGGAAAGAGAGAGAGAAAGAGAGAGACAGAGAGATAAAAAAAAAAAGAAAGAAGGGAGAACCCAACATTTTAAGTACTATTTAGTTATGGTACTTCTAAGTGTTTACCCTACTTGAAAAGAAGTACCATGGAAACATGTATGTCCATAACTACAAAAATAAATACATTTTATCCACTGTATAACAACTGAGAGGAGTGGCAAATTGTATCACTACGACTCATGATGATAAACAGACCTTTCTAACAATTAAATGTTGCCTTCTTTCTGACAAAATCTAGTTAAGAAATACTAACTTAAAGTCATCACAAATAGAGCAGGCTAATTAAGAAGCCATAGTAGAACAATTTCAGTGTTATTGAACTCTGAGAAAACACACAAAGGATGTGCTGTGTCTCCTCATTTAGAGTCTAGGAATAATTTTAAGTTAATTGTCTAGCTAAAATGACACATTGCAGAAGTCAGACTCAGAAGACAATTAAACTTAGTGTAATTTTCAGTTAAATGTCAAAGGGTTTGTTATTATAACTCCCCAGAGACTCTCGCTGGTTTTTGTATGCAATATTAAAAAGCAGAATACTTCTGAGTGAGAAAGTAGGAGGCTTTTGGGGCATACCTAAACATATAAACTTCCAGTTCTTTCTACTTCTTTCAGATTTCTAGGATTTTTAGGATTCAAATATTTCAAGTATTTCCTATAGTTATGCATATATTCTTATAGTCAACCATTTAAAATCAAAAGCACTTCAAATATAAAATGGGAGAAACAAAGTGATGAATCAAACATATCCAACAGATTTTAGAAAATATTCCTTTGTAAGCTAAATGCGAGGATCACATTTTTCGTGTCAAAAACACATTCACATTGGACTGGCCATGCAAGAGGAAGGAGTGTGACCACAACAAAAATGATGACATACCTATATCTGGAAATTGCAGTTTGTTTCTAAGGAAGAGAGCACTTTGGCAGCTTCGGTGGCACTTGACAGATGCGCTGTGACCTAAGAATAATTAAATCTGTATTTCCTTTCTTAACTGAAAACATCTTTGTCTGTCTGTTCCGGGATAAAGCCTGGAAGCTGGTAAGTGCTTTCTGCAACGCCATGAATTCCCTCAGTTTCAAAGTATACTCTGAGAAAGTACTCAGTAGCTAAAGCCATATGGAACGGATCTTACCTCCTTCATATAATAGGTCTGCTAAAGCACTGTACTGAGGAAATGTTGCAGCAGATACTGCAGTTCCACAGCCATGTATACATAAATGTGTCCATACAAATCTTTCACGGAGAATTGCTAACTAAATGTGATACCTGCAGGCAATGTCAGCAGCTCTGCTTATTAGAATTCCAGATGCTTCTGTGACCATTACTTTTTTTAAGAAACATATGTATTTATATACATATATTAAAGGATCATTTAGGGCATTGAAATGTGTATTGTCAAGGTGTTTTAAACTGTAACTATTTAAGGCAGAATATATAAAATGCTTCTTATTTAATGTCAAGGAAGAAATTAAGCTGCTTAGATTTAAAAGAAAGGAATTATTTTAAAAGTGTGGATACCAGCATATTGGCGTATTGTTTTAATTCATTGTAAACTAAACAATGTTTTATTGAGCAGATGTTACAATGCCAGTATTTGCATAGCAAAAGCATTTGAATTACATAGTAATTGGGGAAGCTGATAACGTGTTTAATTTCTTTCTCTGTTATTTGATACAATTGTAGAGAATTGAATTTTATGTAACAAAGTTCTTAGGCAAAAATTGTCTACCTCAGCTTCAACCTTAATTTGAGATCATTTACTTAATATCTTGTTCTCCAAAACCTAAAACCCTTAGCCCATTATTAAGTTTGTCTATGTTCTTGCCAGTGTCACGTTTGCTGTCCTGATGCAAATCTGCTTGTTCTGAATCCTAGCAAGGGCACACCTTCAGTTAGGCTCTGCAGTCACGCATCTTAGCTGGGGAATATGACTCACAAGTAGCCGTTTCCATGCTAATAGAAGATTATGTAAAAAAAAAAAAAAAAAAAAAAAAAAAAATCAGCTGAAGAGAATAATTAATTTTTTATCTTAAACCTGACTAATGAGAAAAGAAACACAGATAATCTGTTTTTATTGTCTTTATGTGACCCAGTGTACGGATGCAGGTGTCAAGATTTTGAAGCAGGAGGCCTGCAAGTGTGGCCCCTTGTGTGAGGAGGCCAGTGCTGCCCCATGCTGGAAACTTCCAACCTGCACTAGCTTCACACTAGCTTCTGTGTTGTACAATATAAATGAGTCTGAATGAAGAGCTGCAATATGATAGTGCAGGTGGGTATGACCATTTGAGATGCTTTTTAGTATCCAAGGCATCTGTGCAGGTCTCTTCGAAATGATGTCAGACTTCAAGGATGGCAAGGTGCTACTGGAAGGGCTGCTGGAAACTGCAGTGCTTAAAAAGATACCAGCCTGATATGTTATAGGACACAGGGATATCAGTTTATGGGAGCATTTATACTTTCGATTCCTTTCACAGTATGCATATAGTCTTACAATATTTACCTTATAGCTAAAAAAAGTTCAGTGTGCAGATTGCAAGTATTTTCAGGGATATATTAAAGGGCATTAACATTTAAGCCTCTCTTTGATTATTCAGACCTTCTTTCTATTCCTCCTACCAGACTACTAATACATGAAACACCATAAACATCCTCAACCCTAGGAAAAAAAGGGAGAATGAAAATTCATGATGAAGACAACATGAATTTTCCCAGTTACCTGTGATACAAAAGTGACTTTGCAATCTTGTATTGCGTGCACAATTTTATAGTGTATTTAAAGAATGTGCTGATTTTTTAAATATTCTCTATTACAGCTGCAGTAAAGTTGCTTTTATGCTAGTGTGTAGAGAGGATGGCATGCTCTTCAAACCTCCCTTCCCTCATTGCCTTCTGATCCAGAAGTGATCTGGCCCTTCCGGTTAACTGCCCTCAGTTTATATAGTGGGCAAGACATGCTGTGGTATGGAATACCTCTTTGGTTAGGTTTGGTCAGGTGTCCTGTCTCTGCTTCCTCACAGCTTCCCCTCCTTCCTGGCAGAACATGAGGCTCAGAAAGTCCTTGGTCAGACTAAACATTACTGCAGCAACTAAAAACATCAGTGTTATCAGCGCTGTTCCCAGGCTGAAAGTCAAAAGCACAGCACTGCACCAGCTACCAAGAAGAAAAATGACTGCTACTGCTGATCCCAGGACACCTTCAAATTGGGATTCCAGGACTAAGAAAGGGGACATGCAGTTTAACATCCAGTAACACAGAAGTTGAAAAGCTAAGTTACACTGGGTTCCTCTATCTCCCGTTTAACTGTGACAGTGAGCGAAAGTAACAGCGGCAAAAGGCCAAGTGTAAGAATCCTCACAAATGGTATAATGAACTTTTGAATTTGCAACTTTCTAGTTTCTTCTGGCATCAGTTTTTGCTACATTATCCTAGGGAGGATAAAACTGCAGCTCCTGAGGAAATGCAGGTGATGAAACATTCATGTTAGTCTTTTCACAGAGGGGTAGTTTACACCATGCACATTGACTGTGTCTGCCAGGGCAAGCACCATATATGGTATCTTGCCACTGGTCTCCTAGTGGGACCGAGTGCTGAGTGCTGCGCTTGCTCAGCGTGCTCTTGTCTCAACAAAAGGGAAAAAAGGCAAACAAACAGTAAAACAATTCTTACAATGCTGGCATAGAAGAGTTCAATTATTTAAGACGGTCAGATGCATTTGATGAATGAGTAGAGGGAAATAGCAGAAATGTTATGCTATCATATGGTCATGAATATGCGTAACATATAGGAAAGCACTAAAAGGGTAGGAAGAACTGTTAGCCCTTGCACCTACCCCTTTCAGAGACCACAGGCTTTGCTCATCTGCAGGAACATACTGTGCCACACATCAGTAAATAACCATAGTGCAACTCAAGAAAACCCTCTGTGTTTCTCTTACTAGAAACAGAAAATAATTTCTCATTTTTATTAAGTACTCTTTCAGGACTTTTAACAAATAGCTCTTCATATTCTATTAACTTTCACTATCTCTCCCTTCCTTATATATTAAAAATACAGTACACATATATATTGTTTTACAGCTATGTAAAAAATTATGGCACTTAATGCAACCTGAGTATCAAGCTAAAATATAAAGTCAGTTAGCACATACTGATCTGTTTTTAAATCTTTATTGTAACACACAAATAACATCTTATTACATCTTAGAAGACATCACAGGCAATATCTTGGCAGAATCTTATAATTTGTAGCAACTTGTAAGCTAAAATGCACAATTAGTAACATTTTAGAATTATTTTAAATTTAATAAATTTTATTTCTCTAAGAATGACTTAGAATTTATATTTTAAGCCATTTACATATTATTCATCTGCACACCTTATTATATTTCTCAAACTTCCTTTTGTTTCAGAAGTCACTTATGGGTGAATTGAATTCATTGGTTCTACAAGGAATGTACATAACACATTGCTTAATTTAATGAGCTTTCACTTTCATAATATTAAATAATCAGCAGAGAAGTAACTGTGACTTTGAGCTAAACCATGGTTACCATAACTCTAATGATAATTAAAAGAGCCATTAATTCAGTGATGTTACATTATAGTAAAAAGTACACTCCACTGCTTTTTACATCCTAACATTAAACTTTGTATACTTCAGATGTGATGTCAATAAACAGGTATTGCAAGAACTTTGTCCAGTGGAAGTACAGCTGATTTGACCATCCGCTTTATTTAGCATTATGGAAAAGGTAGTATTCCTCAGTAATGTTCCTATTCACAGGGAAAATAGTGGAGTGACATAAGGAGAGATTAGGGTCTTCTAACTAAAATTTTAAGGAGAAAATCATTCCAGCAAGTCCTACACAGCAACAGCCCCTCAAAACTGCATACTATTAGAGAACTTTGGAACCTGAATGGTATGATTTTCATGAGGTTTTGTACTTTGAAGAAGGGTTGAAAGAGCTTGAACAGGGAAACAAACTAATGTTACTGCTTAAAACCACATTATTAACAAAATATCATTTTCACAATCAATTATTCTTAGCAGTCAAATTTCACAGCATTCCTTTCCAGATTTAGCTTAGGTACTGGTTACCTAAATTGTAATGAAATTAATGATACTCCTAAATATTGAGTGGAATCTATAGAGGTGAGTTAAAACTAGCTTTTGCTTCTACACCCTCTGAAGTCAGATAGTGCAGAATAGAAATACTCATTGAAATTCAAATAGCTCAGACCATAAATTGTTGGAAACCAAACTAAATTATTCCTTCATGTGTTTTAAGTGAGCCTTCAGGTTATAAGCAGTGAACAGTAAATGTGTATATACCACAGAGTGTCCTCTAACTAAAATTCACAGGTCTGTTATAGCTACATTATTTTAAAAAAACATTTCCCCTATTACAGTGGCTGCAGTGTTTTTGCTAGACTTGCTAATAGTCTCCAATGTAATATCATATTTACTGCAATTTGACAGCATTACTTCTTCAAATGCTGAGCACATGAAAGTTATGTGAGTTTTACAGTGCATGGTATGCAATAATTTAAATTTAGTGGAAAGCATAGGCATATTTTATAAGTGTCCTTTTAACTGCAGAAAAATATGCCATTTACTATGAAGCATTTTAATATGAGTATCAGGCAGTGTCTAAAATCTATCTAGCTTACAGAGTGTAAATGATGCACTGAAGTGTCACAGAGAATTGTATTTATTTCTATGATAAATATTAGTGCAACCAGTATCAATATTACATTATCCCTACCCCAAAAGATCAGTTTTCTTAGTGAGTCCAGAGGGCCATGAAGATGTTCAGAGGGCTGGAGCACATCTTCTCTGAAGACAGACTGAGAGAGCTGGACTTGCTCAGTCTGGACAAGAGAAGGCTCCAGGGACACATAGGTCAGCCTTCCAGTCCCTAAAGGGGGCCTACATGAGATTTTTTGCAAGGGTATGTACTGACAGAAAAAAGGGCAATGGATTTAAACTGATAGAGGGGAGATTTAAATAAGACGTTAAGAAAGAATTCTTCACAATGAGTGAGGTGAGATGGGCTGCCCTGAGAAGCTGTGGATGTCCCGTCCCTGGTTGTGTTGAAGGCCATTGGACAGGGATTTGAGCAAACTGGTCTAGCAGAAGGTGTCCCTGGCCATGATGGAGGGATTGGAACTAGGTGACTTGTGAGTGCCATGGTTTAAGCCCAGCTGGCAATCCAGAACCATGCAGCCGCTTGCTCACTCCCCCCTCTTTTTCCTCCCCCCTGCTGCCAGAGGGGTGAGGAGGAGAATCAAAAGAATGTAAATCTCACGGGTTGAGATAAGAACAGTCCAGTAACTAAGGTATAACACAAACCACTGCTGCTGCCACCAATAACAATAACGATAAGGGAAATAACAAGAGGAGAGAATACAACCACTCACCACTCACAGACTGGTACCCAGCCTGACCTGAGCAGCAATCTAGCCCTTCTGGGTAGCTGCCCCCAGTTTATATCCTGGGCATGACGTGCTGCGGTATGGAATACCCCTTTGGCCAGTTTGGGTCAGGTGCCCTGTCTCTGCTTCCTCTCATCCTCCCCTCCTCCCTGGTAGGGCATGAGACTCAGAAAGTCCTTGATCAGAATAATCATTACTTAGCAAAAACTAAAACATTGGTGTTACCAGTGCTGTTCCCAGGCTGAAAGTCAAAAGCACAGCACTGCACTAGCTACTAAGGAGGAGAAAAATTGCTGTTATAGCAGAACCCAAGACAGAGAGGTCCATTTCAACCCAAACCATTCTATTAATCTATGAAAAATTTTATGAAAATATGGAGTTCTTTTATGAAGGTCTTTGTTTCATGCCATTAAAAAGGAGCATATACCTGCCTTGTAATGTCACCTTGGCAAGTACAGGTGTGCAAGCTTTTTGTTTATACCTTTGCTTTGTTATTTTTAAACTTCAGATGTATTACAACTAAAAGCAGTGAGAAAACTAGGATTCTGTACTACAAATTAATCAATACCAATACCAAAACCCCCATTTTTTTATGTCAGAGGCAAAGATATTACTTTGGAAAAAGAAAAAGATCTGTCACGCAAAAAAAATTCAATAACTCAGTGGTTAAGGCAATATCCATAAGATTCAGCAGTTTCAAATTGAATTCCAAGTGATACAGAATAGGGCTTTAAATTATCTGTTTTGTATTTGAAGAGAATGGCATCACTAGGCTTTGAAAGAGTTACTGATCCTTGTTCTTGCTTCACTCGATTTTTGCCTTTTTTCAACAGAGTTGAAAAAGTTCCTTATGAAACAATTGATTTTTATATTTCAGTTGGTGCTCAGACTTTTGGCATTAATTCTTTTAAATTATCTATTTTTCTCTTAATATCCTGATGACACTAATTTTAGACTTCAATTTCTGGCCACGGCTCTCGTCAAATTGTCACTTTTTTGGGGGAGTTGATGCATTTCTTTGTAACTGTGTCTTTAAAGTGCTTGCAGTTCTTAATTTTCTAGATCCAGATTCTTCATATTAATTTATCCATTATTACCTGTTTTTTCCCTCTGCCTTGTCCCTGTTCTACATGTTTTTATGTGTGAAGAAGTATACATATTTATGAAACTTACATACAAATACTTGCCTACCAAGAGTCTGCACATTTTAAGTTATTTGTGCACTTTCTGCATCTAGTTAATTTGATAATCTCCTTTTCTCAGTAGGCCACAATCTGAGCTGCCTCAACAGCCATCATTACCTTGTGATTAAATATATTTAAAACAATATCAATTAAAAGAATAATTCAATCCTCTACCAAGCTCTCATGTTCTGATTTAGTGAGCTATTTTGATTATTGTCATTAAAAAAGCAGAAACAGAAAGTTGTACAAGGGTTCTTTTTTTCAGTCTGATTCTTAAAAATAAATTGTTACAAATTCCAATATTTTACAACTGCATTTGTTTTTTGGCAAGACTGTATATGTTATACACAATTCTCACCTATGTACATGTTTCTCTTCTACATTTTTATTGTCTTGTCTCATTATCCAAAAGCCTTTAGGCACAGGAAAATAAAAATATTTATTACCCTATATTTAGAGACCTGAAATTTTCAGAGAAGCCTTAGATCCAGACTTATCTTTAAATTCCTTCTGTGAAAACCTGATACTGCTAGACATATACTGATAACAATAAACCATTCGCAAGTGAGGTTCGTTGTCCTCCCAGGTTGTGAAAGACATGCCCTCTAGGGCTGGCCCAATATATGCAGGGCATGCAGTAGAAGCTTTGTCTATTCTGTGATACATGTATGAGATCTTACATACAGAAAAAATTCTTATGCTTTTGTACTCAGATGGGAAAAGGAAAACAACTTATACAGCCTAAATGCATTGTTTTCCTTAGTGCTACCATGTTACTCTGTTTATTCTAGCTCTTGCTTTTATGATAAAATTCTGCCTGCAAAGAACTAAATCTTGCAGTTCTTGAGTTGAATTGAAAACATTCTATCAGCTATTTAAACTGATGATGAAAGAAATGTGTGGAACCAGCAGCAGACTAGAAAACAGAAGCTGCCTGGGAGAAGAAAAATATCAAAATACAAATAAAGAAAAATAGATCACCTTCACACAAACAGATCACAAACAGATCACATTGTGATGGGCATGAGAAGAAATAACAAACAGTGAGTTGATGTGCATGCATCCAATACTTATGAAGTTCACAGTTATCTGAAATGTAAGAAGGAAATTAAATAGCTGTTTCTTACCAGTGAAATCTGAGGTACAGTCAAATACTGGATACATGCTAAACTGTACATAATAAAGATTATACAAAGGTAATTGTATTTAAGAAACACTATTTGCACAGAGAAAAAAAAATGTATATGAAATCAAAATGGTTAATGAGCACTGAAACACTGCAAATGAGAGGGCAGGAAGACAGTCTAGCAAGGGTGCATAAAATAAAGAGGAAAGAATTCTTTTCAGTGGCAGAAGGTGGGTCATCCTGCCCTCTTGGAACACATATGTAAATAAGTACCTATCAAATTATCTGAACCTACATGAGGAGCAGGAGGTGAAAACTGGGCTTCTGAAAAACAGAAGTCTTTCTGAGAAGCTTTATTTCCACACTACTTTCAATAAAAATTAAATGTTGCATGTGACATGAAAAAAGAACAATGCTTAAATTTACTGTTGGAGATCGCATCCTTCTATCCCATCAGGATGTAAAGTCTGTTTACTAAAGAGAGAGACATGTTCATCATACAAAAGGAAGGAATTACAGTCTTTTGCATATATGAAAGAAAAAAATTCTTTCATGGACAGACCTGGGTAATAAAGGCGAAGTAAGACCATTATGCAACTGATGTGTAAATCTTTCAATTGCTTTTTGCAAGCATGGAGTGAGACACAAGGCTGGTGTAAATACACATCCAACTCGAAATGTGAAAATCTCACTGTGTCTTTTTGAGTAAGGAAGATCTGTTAATTTCTATTCATCTCATATCTAGTAGTCTGAGATTTATTAGAAAATGGAAAACTCAAGATTAGTAATCTCCTTATGATTTTAAACTGCTCTAAAAATCAGGCAATAGACAAAACGCAGATTTGGAATTCAGAAAAATATTGAAACAGCATCTACTCCCTTTTCAGAAAAAGGCTTGAGCAAAATGAGAGTCTGGATCCAGATGACCTGTGAAGGCACTTTGGAAAGCATTTCAATACACAAAACTTTGTAGAATCAAAGCTGAGAAATAGACTGGGTTATAAAACTTTTATAAAAGATTCATTTGAAACACTGAAGGAGCAATTGGTAGCCCTAGGGAAGCAACTTTAAAAGAAAGTTAAAAGCACTAATCTATTTCTTTTCATTCTATATAAAAACAATGCATTACTAAAGACATTCCATGTGGAATACAGAGCAGTCTCTCTAATGGAAAAGTTTGACTAAGGTTTTATAACCTTAGTCAAGACTATAAACTCTCTACCCCCTCTTCTGTGAAGAAGCAGGAAAGGATAAATATTTATCTACCTCTTAAAAACCTAGAACTTTAGAATTACATTAATCTCACAATTAATGCCTTCATTAATGGGAAAAAATGTATTACTGGACACCCTGCATGTTGCTCAGCCAGGCAACTGTTCTATAGCTGCCAAAATCTCCTTCCACTCTCTGGGGATATACTCTGAACTTCTCTTCTGTTTCCCAAGTTTTATAATAATACTGGACAAATCCAACGTGTACAAAAGAGGCAGAGATTAGATAGAAGCTTACTTTTCTCAAGTCCTAGGGAAGAATTTTGTTTTGGTAATTTGTTTTCTTTGTTATGTTAAAATTAGTCCTCATTTTAAACAGAAATGGTTTGGACAGTGTGCCCACTTCAGGAAAGCTGGTGTCGTGGACTCAGCTATTGCAGTCATTTTTCTCCTTCTTAGTAGCTGGTGCTGTGCTGCAGTTTTGACTTTCAGCCTGGGAACAGCGCTGATAACACCGATGTTTTTAGTTGTTGCTAAGTAATGTTTACTCTGACCAAGGACTTTCTGAGTCTCATGCACTGCCAGGGAGGAGGGGAAGCCAGGACGAAACAGAGAGAAGACACCTGACCCAAACTAACCAGAGGTACTTCATAGTACAGCATGTCATACCCAGTATATAAACTGGGGGCAGTTGCCCGGAAGGGTTAGACTGCTGCTCAGATCAGGCTGGGTATCGGACAGCAGGTGGTTAGCAGTTGTGCTCTCTTCCCTTGTTATTTCTCTGATCATTATTATTATTGGTGGTAGAGGCAGTCCTTTCTGTTATACCTTTGTTACTGGTCTGTTCTTACCTCAACCCCTGAGATTTATATTCTTTCGATTATCCTCCCCATCCCTCTAGGAGCAGGGGTGGGGGGTGAGGGGGGTTG